>NDXB01017055.1:97155-168251 GCA_002631895.1 Agapornis roseicollis
CCCCCCCCCCTCCCCCAGCTATTATCCTGTATCTTGGACAAATTGAGAGGGATAAAAGGCATGACAGATACCTTCATTGCCTTGTCCTTAAGAAAGAAATATTTTGATGTGCATTTAAATTGGCACATCAGACAAAGCAATTCCTAGGTGTGGCCATAACCAGCACAGCATTTGTGCTGTCACCTGGCAGACCAGATATGAGACCTTTCTGTTTGGAATAAGCAAGGTCCCAAACTCGCAAATTTTTTTGTGATCCCCTCCCCCCATCAATTTAACACCCAGTTGATTTTTGGCCATACACATGTTTGTGCTGGGCTAGTGCAGGGTATCTGGACAGTCAGGGATAGCAGACCTTCAGAAGAAGGTGGTGATGATTGCTTTTTTAAAATCATTTTCTCTCCCCACAAAGACTTTCAGCTTGTTTGCATTAAAACTAAGGCTCCTCTCTCTCTCCATCCCAGTCCATGCCCTCCCTTCTCCTTGTTGCTTCCCTGAGGACTCTGTGGGCAGCAGCCACTGGAGGGAACCTTGGTCAGGCTTAGGGGTGCTCAGCCAGGACCAGTCCTGATCCTGCTGCTCTGCCAGTGGGTTTAGGTTAAGCATAAAGCCAGTTTTGTGCAGCAGAGTGCCTTGTGGAACCAGGAGGCTTAAAGTTGAGACCTTCGTTGTAATGGACTACATAAATCCAGTTTGTTTGCCAATTAATTCTACTATGGGTTGGCAGACACTGGCTCTTGTTGCTGTTTTGTATGTCGTAACTGAAGAACATAAAAGGTCTATTTAAAGCTTAAATCCTGTAATCAGCAAATAATGCTGATGCTATACTTACTTTTTTATATAAAAAGATGTTTACTTCTGTGAAGTGTGAAGTTTAAATTATACCATCATATCTGCAAGGGGAGACATTATGAAGGGTTTTCTGAGAGCAACACTGTTTGCTACCCTGATTCTGAAGTTTAAGAGGCGATATGTAACTGTAATAAACAGCAAAGCACAAATGCTGCTTTCAGACCTTCTGATGTGTGTAGAGCTTTGTGAGCTTGTCTCTCAATCACAGTGTGCTAGACTAGCAGTTGTCTACTTGAAGAATTACCATATGTATGAAGGGTAAAAGAAACAAGCTATGACACAAAAAATTTAGCTATCAGGAAGAAAACAAGAGTCTCACAGTGAGGGTGGTCAAATACTGGAACACAGGACTCAGGGGGGTTATGGGCTCCTTGTCACTGGGGATACTCAAAATCAAATTTCGAGGCCTTGGGCAGCCTGCTGTGCCAGCATCACTGGCCTCTCCAGCAGAGGGCTGGAGCTGGTCAATGCCAGAGATTGGGAATTTCATGTGTAATTCTGTGAAATACTATATTATTTATAACATTAGTAGTGTGAAACAGCCAGAAGAGCACAAAAAGTACTGAACAAATTACTTCAGCTGCAGTGTTTTAACATTCAGCAAAACTGCAAGAAGAAAATGTTCAGAAAACTGAAGTGTTAGGAATAACCACTTTCTGTAAGAATGCCAGATACAGTAGTGGGATTACTCTGACTGTGTATAAAAAAGATGAGGTGAACTAACTTCTAAAGTGCTACAGATCTCCATAAAATAGTGTAAAAACTGTAAAAGCAGGCATGGGAAAAGGTGTGTGGTTTTGGGTGTTTACCTCTGTTGAATTATCAGGTTGGAGTGATTACCTCACTAACCTGTCTAAAAACCACATTATAAAATCTTTGAGGGTTTGACATTTAGTCTCCTGTAATTAACCTGTAAGATTCTGCCAGTAAACCAGAGCTGAACCTTGTGACTGACAAGCATTAGGAATGGGAGGCTATGGTCTCTGAAGAAACCATATCTCATTGTGCCGATTGGCAGCAGCTGGATTTGTGTAGCCAGCAATGATGAATGTATCTTGCAAGCATAACTCAGGGCTCTCCAGAATTTCCGCCAACAGGTTTATTTCTCTCATTATAGAGTCTTCATTGGTGATTCCTCTGAAGCTCCTGTAACAATCAACTGGATATCAAGTTCTTTTTAAAATCCACAGTTTTTTCCAGAGTATAGGAATGTCTCTTCTAAATTAGTCATGTTTCACAGATGATACTACTTTGCTGTTCAAGATCAGTAACAGTTAACAGCTTTTACTTAAAATTTCAGTGATATCTCAGATGCTTTGTTCCCAGCTATGCGAGTAGTCTGTGTTTTGACAGGCTGTTACAGCTCACATTTACAGATGCATTGTTTTACCAAGTAAGCTGGTAACCATTAATTCCCGAATATCCCTGTTTCATAAAGCAGGCGGCTTTTAACAATTACTGAAAGCCAAGTGTTATTGTTTGTTAGCTTTTAGAACTTGGCTGAGAAGATGTAATGTGCCCAAATTGAAAACTGTATCTCTTTACTGATTTTACTATAACCAAGTTAAAATGTTTCTTACCTACTGTAAACGATAGTAGAAGGCCATTCTTCAATGATTATGTCAGAATCAAAAGGATGAGGTGGCTCATCCTGCAGCAGTTCAGGCAGGTAGTATGCTACTGTCACTGACTGTCTCATCTCAGATTGAGATTCATTTGTATGGACTATGGTCACAATAGGTATTGTTATCCCCAAGTACAGTCCTGAGGAGACAGACAGGAATTCAGTAGGATGTTTTAGAAAATGGAGTTGTGTATTCTAACTTGAAACAGGCATTTTATTATGCTTTGTAATTTGTGTGTATATGTGTGCATATATATGTAAAAAACCCTACATGTGCAAATATGTGTGCCTGGGTGTATAAAAAGTAGCATTTTGTGAGCTCTTCTGTCTTCATGTAAGACTTGTTTCTCCCTCGGGAGAAGATTGTGTTTATCTTGTAAACTGACCTTGTGTTGTGTTTTAAATATTTCGGAAAAAAAGAACAACATAGGAAGTAAGATAAGGGGGCTGCATTGTGAATTTAGGATTTGCAATTACCAAAAATGTTGCAGTATTTTTGCAAAGCTGTAGGAGAAGGCTGACTGTTTTGCCTGTGCAGTTGCAGTGATGCCTAGGAATGGGAACCTTGCTTCTGTATGCAGTTTAAAAACAAAACTGCAATATTCTGGTGCCAAAATTACTTTTAATCTATGTCAAAGTGTTAAAAGAATGGGGAGAGTGGGAGAAATACCTAACTAAGGAAAAGCGTGTGCAATCAGTATTTCTGGTTTCTTGGAAAGAAGATAAAGGGTTGACTTGATTACAGCACATGTGCTACTGAAGAGCAAACCAGTGCGTGTTGCAAAACTCCTGAATCAACTGGAGAATGGGGAAAAAAATGTCTGGAAGCTGAAACCAGATTAAAACAGATTGGAAACTAGGTGCATGTTTGTCATGCAGGCACAAGCTATCAAGGATATGGCGGACTTGCTATTGTTTTAAAGTACTTGAGTTAAAACTGGGTTATTTTTCTGGAAAACAGGCTGCAACCACATGCTTTTTTGGTGTCCATGCAGACACGCACAATTGGAGAATCATAAAGTAAACTGAAGGATGCAAAGTATTATGGTCTAGTTTGGCTTATGCTCTGAATATGTTCTTAGAATAGGCAATGTCAGCACTGCTGGGAAAACTAACCCATTAAAATTCCATAACAAAGACCTAATTTATAGCTAACAGCCTACAGAAATAGCCAGTGACAATTCCCAGACAGTTGTGGTGGTGACAATACCCTAGAAACAGAGATGGTTTCCCACAGATGTTTACTTCTCGCCTGTACACAGAAGGAGCAGCTCTTTGGCTCAAATTCTGCTGCAGAGGCTGTTACAAGGAACTGTCCCAATAAACAGGATGGCGTATTTAGAAAAAGCAAGTAACAGTCTCCTTGATTAGGAGGAGGTTTTGCATAAACATAACATTTTAACATTAATGTGGAATTGTGGTACTAGTTACCTGAGGAGTTCTGCTCACAAATGTATCTCATCAGCTTCATGAATCCGAGGCATATGCTCTGTTCGTACTGCTTCTCTTTCATTTTTATACAAGCCCATTTGGCTTTTCCATACTGACGTTTTTCATAAAGCAGATCTCCAAGCTGCAAACACAGTAAAGTAATTTTTATTGAAGGTAATAATCTAAACCCCTGAGCAAAGAAAAATCAACCAGTGTTTCAGTGCTTTACTTACAGCATCAAGACATCCGCTTCTTTAGGTGTATGACCAGGTGTATGAGAAAGGTTTGAAGTCTATGCCAGTCTCTAACTTAAGTGTATACCTTCTAACGCTTAGTTCACATGTGCTTCATTTCAAGCTACAAGCTAGCATAAGTGTGCATCCAAAACCAATGTCGTGTGTGTCACTTACAAGAGTAACTGCATCTTTTTTCAATTGTCTGTGAAACAATCTTGAAAGGAAGATGTGAGTTTTAAGCCTTTCTCATACAAATTGAGAGGGGAGATACTCCAGAATTTATTTCAACAGACTTCTAGGCAGTTCTCCTTCAAAATAAGGAACTGTCATCTTTTGGACTTACAGTGTTGTCCTGCACAAATTTGATTGCAACAATCAGGAGTGCCAAACTCTTTAGATGAAATACACTCAATCAAATAGAGGTATTTATAAATTTGCATTACATGGATTTATTTAAAATAAATGTGACAAGAAAATTTGATATATGGCTATATGGTTATAAAGGTTTTCTTGATTTGTCATGTATTTAAGGATAAGGATAGACACTTGTTTGAATACTTCCTGAGCGGTAAAAAATTTGCTGGGCACCAATTTCTCTTTTCATTAGAGGATAAGATTGCTTTGGTAAGATGAGTTGACAAATTGCTGCTTTGTTTGGTTATGCCCCATCATGCTTGGTTTTAAATTCAGATATTTATCTTTTTCAAGTACTTTTTGCTAATGTTTTATTAACATGAATGTGTAAAGAAGCAAATGCATTGATTCAAGTGAAGGAAACAGGAATATCAAAATATGATGTGTCTTTTGGTTCAGTTTTTTTATAAAATGTCACAAATACTGTAATTCCTGGCTAGCTTCTGACTTTCCTGAGAGTTAGAATGCTTTGCACTTATGATGTTAAACGTCCTAAATGGTTAAGGTAACTTTATAAAGAAACATACTTTTGGAAGCTGGATATGCATACTGAAAACGCTGTCAAAACCTCTACTGGGGAGGGAAGCAGTACCTTTTCTTTGCGCTGGATCAGAGTAAATGGAATAGTCTGTCTCTCCTGGGGATTGTTATTTCTAGTCAGCTGCTGAATTGGCTCTGCCATTTCTGCAACAAAATAACATTTCTGATTTTAGTCATGAGGCTGGAGAAGTCAGGATGAAATGCATTCCATTCTTTCTGGTAGCTAACCTTCAGGAGACTTTGTAACAATTTCAGTTTACTCTTCAGTACTGATAGAATAGGTTAACTGGCTTCATTCTCTGCACTGGTAAAACAGATTGACTCTCCCACTCCTCATTTATTGCAATTATATAGGCATCCATGGAAAGTTTTTGGCAGTGACTGGTTTTCTGGCTCTGTGCAGATGATGCTGCACGTTTCATCAACTCTTTCAGTGTTGGATTCATGTGTATCCACATGAGGAAGTAAATTGAGTTTGCTGCTCTCATTCATATGTTCAAAGAAATAATACTGTGAAGACTTCATTTCCAAATGGTGTTTTATGCCCAGTATTTTACTTCAGCATTTGGTATTATGCACATTTCATTACTAATCATCTGGTGTTACCTCAGTGGAGGGCCACTCAGCCGGTTAGGGCAGGATGAAGCACGGAAGGGGCAGGGAAAATCTGATGTGCTCACACTGGAGGGGAAGAAGTGAAGGTAGGGTATGGAGGGGGCGGTTGAAGTGCAGAAACTGAAGATGAGGGAGTGGAAAAGTGTCCTGTTAAAATTCCTCAATGTATACTTCACTGAAGAACTGTATCTTAAGAAGATACGTGAATACTTAACAAAAAAATTAGAACATAGATTTGTGTTAATTGCTTTTTGTTGCATATTGGTTTTATGCCTATGTACTGTCTGACTAGACGCTAAATACATTAGGTGAAAGGTCTTATTTCTGTTTGGAAGGGACAGAAGACTGTTGACTTTGAATAGTAATGTTCTAGAAAAACTGAAGCGTAATTTGTATAAAGGTGGGAGTAGGGTAAAACAAGTTTCAGTGTTCTTTTTGTCAGGTTCCATTGCACATAACAGAAGGACATAGAGCGGTTCAAAATTCTCAAATAGTCACAGTCACCATAAAGCATTGGTAATGATAAAATCGGGTGCAACAACATTTGGCTCATAGGGATACTGTTTAGCATGCTGCTTATGCTTGCTGTTGCCTGGTGTCTTGCTCCTTGGAACAGAAGGGTTCAAGAGCACAGTCTGAGGTGTATCGTCACTTATGGTCTGAGTGTGCACATTTTGGTGGTGCATCATTACATGAAGGGGAGTGTTAATAGTTGACTGTTACTGCAGAACTCTAAGCACCTGCATGCTTACTTACCAATACTGGGATGGAGCTGAAATGTACAGTGACTTTTTGAAAGATTCTCATGATTTGTAAGAAATGCAGGAGCAAACCTCTCCTGTTTCCAGGTGTAAAGAAGCTAGCAATCCTCCTGTCTGTATTAACAGTTACATTTCCCAACCAAGCTCACATGGATAGAAGGAGCAAATATATTTTACTTGCATAGATAATGCTAGCATATTCTAGCACTTCTCCTAGTTTTGTCATTTAAATATGATTGGATTAGGCATATTTGCAGCTATGGTTGCCCTGACATCAATTCTATCTGCAGTTTAGAAACAAGTTCCGCTTAAAAGTTGATTCCTAATAGAGAGGCTTTGAAACTCTGAATATAAGGTTAGTCTTAGGAATGGAAAGCCTCTCTTCTAGAAGAGTTAGTCCCTTTCTTTCAAAGTTGAAGTAATACAGACTTCGTTAGAGGATTAGAAATTTGAATCTTTATGTGTAGTGTTTGAAAGTGTGGATGTGAATTTCTGTGATATATATTGGACATACATTAAGAGTTTCAATGAAAGAAAGGGCCTTTCTTTTGGATGTTTTAACTGCCTCAGTATTTTCAGTGGAAAAGGCAGGATGTTGGAGGAAGAAAGCCTTATCCATGTTTCAGAGAAGAGAATTAAGATGCAGTAGAATTAACCTGGTTGCTTAGTGTATCTGTAGCTGACCTGGGAGTCAGACCTACATCCCCTGGCATTCAGTGCAGACTATTTGGAATAGTAAAGATCCTCTTAATAAAGGGGAGAAAACTGCACTTCAGTTAATTTTAATCTATTTTCTTTTAAGTTATTGGGAAAGTTTTAAAATGTAAGTAATAACTGGGAGAAAATTGAAAGTAGCTTAGACTTCAGCACTGAATTTTTTGCAGAGAACTAGTAAACGCTTTAGGATTCTAGAACAATTAACTCTATTTTTGTATTCCTTTACCAATAAATATGGGGAGGCGTTATATTTTTCCTTTTTTTCCTCCATATTAATGCATGGGATAGGGGGATTACAACTAATTAAAGTCCTTTCAGGAGTTTTATTCTTCAGTTGGTGAATCTGTGTCTGTCAGGTACAACAGTATAACATTTGGATTAGAAATATTTTAACCTGCAAAATACTTGAGATTATACTGCCCAAAAGCAAATGAGCTGCTTGGCTACATATCATCTGTCAGTCACCACTTGTGAACTTGAATACTGATGTGACTAAAAAGGCAAGAGGAGTTGTAGCCATGTAGGTAGGTAAAGGCTTGATTTAATTACATTTCAGACTTGTAATGACAGTTGCTACTGTGGATATTATGAATGAGGCAAATCTTTACAATGGGTTTTATATAGATGAGGCATGCTTGACAAGACATGTTCATAGCAGCAAGACTGAGCAGTATTTAGATTGTGGCATATCTTAATTGGTGTTTAATTGGACCTGCTGGGAGTCTGACTGATGTGTGATATACTTGTCAGATGTGCCCCTAATATTGTACATAATGTAAGAAGTTCACGCAGAACTTTGTGATTCTAGAGCAGGAGACAGCCTTTGTAATGCAGGGAACCAAAATCTTCATGCTGAAGAGAGCTCCTAGAACTGCACCGTGGAAAGAGAGAGGTGTGTGTGAGCCCCACCTTGTCAGCAGGCGTGGGGCTGGGTTTCAGTGCAGTGACCCAGGGGTGGAGACTCTGCTCCTTCCTTGCACCCCGAGCTTGCTTGTTAATGAATGTTTTTGTATTGAAACTAGAGTTAAGGAATTTAAAAGTAACCACTGTAGTATGTTTTCTATCTCTACTATGACAGGAGTAGATAACATGGAGTTTTCAAGCCGAAAAAGTTAGGTTATACCTTTCTGCACCTTTCGTTTTCTTTTACCTTTTTGTTGCAAGGTTTGGCGTAGGTTGGTCATTCAGTCTGTAGGATTAAGATCCTGTTAGCAGTGATAAATAGCAGTGGCAGCTGTATAGATACCTGTTGTTCACATCTCCCAAAGGTTTTTAACAGCAGTGTTGCTGTTAACTGTAAAAGGTACTGACAAGCTACAAAGCAAGTCACCTTTTTGAAAGGTATCCTGTTGAATGAAATGTGTGTAAAAGCCTGTGGCAGGGCGGAACTATTGATGAGTGTTCCTGTTTTGCAGACTTCACCACTAGACTACAGGAGACACACCACTTAAGACCTTAACAACAGGATGGGTGTCTGCAGTTATCAGACTGGCAGTCAGTAGTCAGCCAAGTAAATTTCTTGTATTTTCTTATTGTGAGGCCAGAAGCTTGGTTGGGGCATACTAGTCCAGAGTGCTTTTATCACTAAAATGTGATAAACTACTACTTCTGATGTGTTTTCTAGATTTGAGAGCATGTCTAACAGATATTGGGAATTTCAGTCCCTTGTTTTATATATTGGAATACCAGATCACTCTATGGGAAGGAATCTGGTTTTCTTGTACACAAAGCTCCTCTTGAGGAGCATCTTAGTCTCTATCTGTGCATTAAATTGGGAGCCCCTCTTCTTTCCTAGGAGGTGAAGCTGTCAGGTTTGATGCACTGCTCACATGCAAATCCACAGCTGTTAGGGTGTGTATTGAACTCCATGGGATGACACCACCCCTCCTCAGGGGGCAGGGAGAGCAGGACAAGCCAGAGAATTCTGTTCAGACTTTCTTTTAGTACCTGATGCGGTGTTAAGTTTCGTTGTTAAAACATTAGAAAGAGAAGACAAGGCTTCTAGGCATGACTGAAGTGGAGGCTCTACCCTCTTTGTTGCGTTGGGATATAGAAAAATATTTTAAGTAACAGCTGTTTCATGGTGGTCATATGTAGTAGTATGTTGCTCAAGGCTTTACTGCTTCCTGACCTCTGAGAAGGTGAGCAGGTGCTGAAGACCGAGCTCTGCTTCTGTGCAGGACACAATGTAACTTGCAAACTCACAAGTCTCCCAGTGAGCTAAGTTTCCAGTTACTCTGCTGCTTGTTGTAAGTTATCTGACTGGTTACAGGCTTTCAGATCCTTAAGTTTTTATTAAATTGAAGGTAAACCATTTCTGAATTAGACAAGCCTGGGAGGCTTACTGTCAGAAAGCTAGGTCAATCCTTTTGCTTGTTTACTCTGCACGTCTTTCAGTTCAACCATTGTTAAAGAACTCAGTATTCATAAAATTATAGATTGAGGTTGGAAAGGACCTCAAAGAGCAACTGGTCCAACTAGCTTTTGGAACTAACCTTTTGGAGAGGTACAGAAGAGTGCTTTTGCTTGTAGTCAATTTAATTATTAACTTTTTTCTCGGGTAGTAATTAAATATTAAGAAGAATAGTTTTGTAGTTATTTAAATATTTAATTCAGACTGAAATCTCACATCAGTTCTTTTAAGTATAAATAGGTCAGTCCCTTACTACTACATCTGCTTCTCTCGAATTGACCTGCGCAAAGCTTTGCTCAGACTTTATGCTCGGAAGCGTGCAGAGCTGCGGTGGGATCGTCATCTCCCTCAGTCCTGGCCCTCGCCGGGGGGATCGCGCATCTCCCTGTACCAGCCGCGCCCGGCAGCCCTGCGCTGCCCCCGGCCCTTCCCCACAGCTCTCTGGGGACACCAGCAGGGTGCCGGCCCCGAGGACAGGCTTCCCCTGGTCTGCGGTGGTGGGGGAGGCTGGCAGGGGCGCTGCCACTGCCGCCCGGTGCCCTGCGCAACGGCCGCGGGGCTCCCGCCGAAGAGCATCTCTCACGGGCTGGAGGGGGACACCCAGCGGCTGAAGGTCAGGAATAGCCGGGAAGGTATCGGCCGGTAAACTCAGAAATCGCGCCTCCCTCATAGCTCTAAAGCCCCGTCGGCTGCTGCGGCCGTAAGCGGTTTAGCCCGGCTCGAGCGCGGCGCGGCCCGGACGGCTCTTACCGCGGGGCACGTCCACCTGGTGCCCCCTGCCCACACTCTGCCAGTAGCTCAGCAGCCGCTCCTGCTCCTCGTCCTCCATGCGCTCGGCCGCCTCCTCGTCCGGGCTGCTGCCGTTGCTGTGGTACGCCGAGTCGGCGCTCTCCTCCGCCATCCCGTCGAGGTCCTCCAGCGTGATCATAGCTGGGGCGCCCGGCTCCGCGGTGCCCATGCGGCACCCGCCCGTCTCCATCGCGACTGGCCAGGAGGGGAGCGGAGCGAGCTGAGCTGGTCCGGGCTGGCCTGGGAGCGCTGCCGCCGCCGTGCCGCCTTATGAAGGGCTCTCCCTGCCTCGGGATTTGAGGGCGGGAGGGAGCACTGACACGCCGGGGCGGCTCCCGTCGAGGGAGGGATGGACGGAGGGAGGTGCGCTGGCCTCTTAGTGCCCTCCCGCACGGCTCTGCCAGCGTTACTTGCCAGCCAGCCTGATGGTCTGTAGCTTCGCCCTTGGTGTTGTAGGATCCAAGCAGTGTAGATCTCGAAGTTTGTTTCGTATGTTTTTTCGCTGTTAGTCTCTTTCTTAGCTCTTCTTCATCTCTTTCTCCCTGCTGCTCTTCAGGTCCTGTTAGTCCTTCTTTATTGTGACTTTCTTTTAAAGTTTTCAGAAAAAGCTTGAAATACAGATTTTTCACTTTGAGGGTGCCTGTGAGGTCATTCCAAACTGGTTCTACTCTGGAGTGCAAAACCCTTGAGTCATTTCATTATTGAAAGTCCAGCTTTGGAAGTTGACAGCTACATGATTTTGCCATTGCTGAGGCAAACCTGTCTGAGAAAGAGGGGCATGAGCAGACCTGTCCTGTAGATGGCTTTGACAATTAAAGTAGGATCTGAATTTGAATCAGGGCTCAAACTGAATTTGAATCAGGGATGTAACTGTTGACTCTGTGTTGTGATACTTAATCTCCTCCCCTCCACTTTTCTGAGCAGTATCTTTCAGCTGGGGTTCCCAGGAGCCTGATCTCGGTGTGAAAATGAAGTGTTAATTGCCCCAGAAGCCAGAGTTGTGCAAGTCCTGACTGTGCACTTCTTACAATACAGGTTGAAATCCTGCCATTCCTATAAGGTGTTTCTTCTGTAGTCAAAGCTGACCAGCCAAGGACTGTTGTTTCTTTGAGAAATGGAGGAACAACTACCAGTGGGAACATCCTGAGAGAACAGTCTTGACCTAGTGGATTTAGTGTGTGGTGTATTTTGCAGAAAAGTGGGATGCACTGGGTGCAGCAAGTGAAGCAGACAGTTCTACTGCAAGGATGTTTGGCTGCTTAGTTGTGGGCAGTGTGTCAGCATCACAGGCTCTTCTCTGTTCAAAATTCACTGAGAAGGCAAATCCTTGCCAAATGTTGGCAATAATGTTTTAGGGTTTGGTTGGGTTATGATTTGATTTCAAGGTCAACTACTTAGCATACAGAATTGCAGGATTCATTGAAATCATGCTGAAACACTGTATTTTCTGGCTGTTACCTGGTTTTCCTCTCAAAGGAAGTTCAAGGAACTTCCCTTATGGGACAGCTACGTGGCTGTGGGTAGGTACCTTGAAGGAAGGCACAATGGGAATCAATCTGTGTCACAGGTGATGTCTAATCACATGTTACTGCAGTGCAAGCAGTGGCTTAACTTTTGTGGGAAAGGTATTTTTCATGCAATTTTGCAAGTTGGATTATTACTACCAAGTGAGGGCACCCTGGCTCTGGGTGATTTCTTCCAGGAAATTGTGGGGTTTGAGATGAGCTGAGCTTTTGAGACCAACCTGTAGAGGCTCTTTTTCTGCCTGACCTGCAGAAATAATTCAGGCACTTTCTCATAGAAAACAGATTCAGCTCGTTTGTTCAAGCAGTGATTATGCAAATGGATAGTTGCTAATTATTTCTGTTGAGAGGATTGCTAAGCATTGCTGTGGAAATTGGGGTAAAATCTCAGGAAAAAAAACAACCAGAAGAATTGTCTAAAATCACAGCTAAATTTCTCTATTTGTGAGAAATGCTACTGAGTTTTGACTGGCTACCTGTGAGAAAGAGACTAGTGGGAACTTCAGATCATGCTTTAAAGATCTACCAGCACAGATTATTGTGTGCATATTTTGTTTGCCTTTGGTTTGTGATGTGCTTAGTAATTACAGGCAGAGGGCTGTGTTTGGTAGAGTACTGAAGAAGACATTGTTTTCAGCTCAGATAACAGTAACTGTTACAGGAGTTGAACAAATCCATTTGCTGTTGTAATTTCATGTGTGACTGTTGGCTCATAGTCACTCTTGAGAGAATATGGTTTTGGTAGTTTGGTATTCTTTGTGCTTTCCTGACAAGTTCTATTGCTGAACATAAAAGAAAAACAAATATTTAACCTTGCAAACTGAGGATATGAAACATCCTCAGTATGATGCTTTCTGTGCTGTGGCAAAGTGATGACGTTTCCTGAGTGGCAGATGGATGTAGAACTTCTTATAACTTTGCAAACTGAAGAGTAAAAATATTCTCATTGAAATTAGTTGAAAGGTAAAAAGTGCAGGCCTGCTTTTTCTGTAACTTCTAAGAAGTGAAAAATGCTGTAATAGGAGAAAGCAGATGCTAGAAGAGGCCAAACTATCATATCTTTTTGATAAGTGCTAGCTTCTAGGGAAGAACTGTGTATCTTCAGTGTGAACAGCTCCCTGGGGAGTGGGAAGACTGTGAAGGATGAAGAAGTGAGTATAAACTTAGAAACAAAACTTTCAAAAGCACCGAGATCATTACTAGGTTGATCAGTATTGGTTTGGGAGAGTTCCAGTATCTGCTTAAAACTGGTGTACCTTGCTGTGTCTCTGATACTTTATTTTTGTTGTTAGAAAAGTAAGAAAGTGTCAATGAAATGAATGCTCACACAAAACAGCACTTTCCTCCTCACAGTTGTTTAAAGTGAGTTTGTTAAGGATGCCACAGAGGGACTCTTCATCAGGGACTGTAGCGCTAGGGCAAGGGTTAATGGGTTCAAACTTAAACAGGGGAAGTTCAGGTCGGATATAAGGAAGAAGTTCTTTAATGTAAGGGAAATATTTCTCCTGGTTTTAATGGTCCCCTGTTAGGTCAGACCAGTGGGTGCATTGACACCTACAGCTCTAGGTGTGGCATTACCTTGCCAACACACAGACCAGTTCCATTTTAACAGCCTTCCAGTACTTAAACGGGGCAACAGGAAGTCTGGAAAGGGACTTTCTACAAGGGCCTATAGTGACAGGAGAAGGGGTAATGGCTTTAAGATGAAAGAAGGGAGGTTTTGCATTAGATACCAGGAAGAATTTCTTCCCTGTGAGGGTGGTGAGGTACTGGCACAGGTTGCCCCAAGAAGCAGTGGCTGCCCCATCCCTAGCAGTGTTCAAGGTCAGGTTGGAGCAACCTGGTCTAGTGAAAGGTGTCTCTGTCTGTGGCGGGTGGTTGGCACTAGATGAGTTTTAGGGTCCCTTCCAATTCAAAACAGTCTGTGATTCTATGATTTTTTTTTTCCACACCTTGTCCAGCTCATTTGGAAGGGGTCTGTGGCCTATTTGGGCATTGAAAACACTGGAGTTGGGTTGCCTGGGAGAGCGGGGGAAGGAGGTGAAGGAAATGGCAGCTCTTTTTACGTACAGTGTGACTATGAACCCCTGGTCAGATCTGCCAGTCAAGACTGGGAGCACTCAAAGTTTCCTGGCACTTTGCCTTTCCTGTGGACAGAAGTGGACCTTCTGAGTCTTTGTTTTGCTGAGAACATTCTATGTAGAGAGTGTTTTCTCTCAACCTGCTCCTCCACTCTGAACTAAATGCATTCTGAACAGTTGTTTATGCCTGTTTATTTCTTGTTTATCTTTGGTACAGAATGCTTGCAAACCTGCAGTGAAATAATGAGTCTGGGTCATTTGTTTAGAGCCTTTGTTTTTTATTGTGCCAAGATAAAACAGATTAACAGGTTTTGGTGAGGTGTAGCAGAAACAGCAACAGTTCTTTGCCCTGCCAATTGTGCTTGTAATAGACATGGTGCTCCTCAGCTAATACAGCTCCGAACAGCAGGTCTTAAGCTAATCTCAGGTACAAGTTTCAAAAAACCAGTGTGATTTGCTATGGAAGATATTCAGCAAGCCCCCTTATTTTCTTGCAAGTTTAGTGCAGTATGGGATAACTTTACCAGGTGTCTTTTATATATTGGTAGTAAATGTCAGTTTTTTTGAACTCTGAACTAGAGATAAGCCTTGAGTCCTACTAAGCAATTAATTTAAATGAATTCTACAGCTCTGTTTTTAGACAGGTAACATAAGACTTGAATGTTTTGGAAAAAGTGATCAGACTTTCTAGAAATATTATCTTTTTGATTAAAAATAAAGGTATGGAGGCAAGATAAATGTAATCACTCTGAGCAGCGCTTGTTTCTGTATCTCCTCTAAGTAGGTTGTGTTTACTGTTCCTTATTAATTTTGAAACTCCAGGTGACTGGATCCTGCTGTCTTTCATAATAGTCTCCCTTGGTTTGTTTTGCAGAAGATGATTAAATCAGACAGGGCTGTACACTGAGAGAACAGTGACAATGTAATTTTCTTACATATTATAAACTAGGTCACGGGATGAAACAGAAAAGTACATGTAATGGAAATTTCTTTTTTAAAAAAGCTATGCAACAAATACAAGAAATAATAAAACAGGTCTGGAGCATTATACTTATGTGGCCATTACTTTTCAATGAAAACATCAATTTCTTTTCTAGAGAAACATCTTTGTGTTCAGAGACTGGCTCCATTTCCACTAATTGAGGCACAGTTTAGGCTTTGTCTTCAGAATTTCAATTGTGCTCATGTCCAGCTTTTTAGGGTTTGATGGGAGGTTAGAGAGCTATGTCAGTAGTATCTCATTAAAATAAAGAGCACTGAGTTATCTCTTGCATAGGTAACCTTTTTTTGTTTATATTAAATGACTTTTTTTTATAAGCTGGCATAGATATTTCTGTCTCTGCCTTTCTAAAATAACTTCAGATACAGGCCAGATTTAAGAACAACATAACAATAACAAACTGGTAAAAGATGAACTTTTGAATGTCAAACTTCTAACACTAAACAGAATATGAGAAATTAAGTTATTGTGCATTTAGATGTCCAAGTGGCTCAGTGAATGTTTTTGACTCTATTTTAAGAAAATATATTCTTTTTTTCTTATTTTGTTTTTTTCATTACCCCTGGAAATTCCCAGCAATATTGTGGTTTCCAATTGGTGTCTGCTTATTGGTGGTGGTACAAGTGCTTTATTTGGTCTAAGTAATCCGTTACTCATAATTAGAAGGAGTGCTTAGGGTTACTGCTTTGCTTTGCCTGGGGAGCTGCCTGAGGACATCACCAGGCTTCCTGGGGATCAAGGTGGTTGGAAGTGCCCTAGGGCTCTTCAGCTGCAGACGGATGTTCAGCCCCTGCAGCAGGTCTGACTTCTACTGTCCCAGGATGCATGGGGTGGGCACTGATCCTCAGCACCATCCTGCCTTTGGTGTTGCTCCTGTGGGCATCTCCCATCCCCTTCAGCCAGGAGCAGTGAGCTGAGCTGGGCTCCTCTCAGCAAAAGCAGGAAGCTGCCAGTTGGAAGGCCCAGAGTAGAGAAGAGGAGCAACCTGAAATGCACCAAAACATTCATAATTTAGGCTTTGTTTCTGTTATTTCTCATCAGCCTTTATCTGTTATAATAAGCTTAGCCTGCTGACTTCAGCTAGCTGTTTTCCAAAGTCCTGCTGGCATGGAGCTGGGGGCATTGTGGAAATTCCCCAGCACATTGTTTCCTCAGTTTGGCTGGTGCTTTCACAAGTTTTCTTTCACCATTCCAAAGTTCTCTTTGCTTTTTGGTTCTTTGGGGCATTAATGCTGGGGTAATTGATGATGGCAATTATCCCCTCTCCCCACCCTTTTCACAGTATTTGCCACTTAATGCCACTTAGGCACTACACGCAGAGTAAGAAGCTAAAGGAATATTAAACTATAAAAAGAATCAAAACAAGCAGAGAGAGTGTGTTAAACTAAGCTGCCACTGCACTGAGAAGGTATGAGTAGAATGTGGTTGTTAGTAATGTCTGTGCATCCTGACAGGCTCTAATAACCCAGCATATGTGGGAAGAGAACAAATGGAGTGTTGTCACTTTGTGTATAATCACACACTGCACTTTAACAGTTGGCTTTATTTTCCTGTTAGTTTGTCTTTGCAAGCTGAAGACCTACTTAGATCAGTATTGTTCAAGACCTGAAAGTTAGACCTGTTTTTATTGCTTCAGTTGGACTTGATTGTCAGTGGGCTGGAAGAACAGCAGTAAATGGATTAGGCATCTGTTATGCTATAGCCTTTGCGCAGTTCAGCTGAACTGGTATTAAAATACCCAAGAAACTTGGGAAACGCATTGGATGTAAGCAGCTATTGGGAGCCATCTGCTGTCAAACTATGACAAGACTGCCTTTGAAAAAGCTTGTTGTTGTGCACTAAGATTTTTTTGGGGCCACTAGCCAAGTGGGCCAAGAGATTGTAAGTAATTTTTGTAGAACAAATCTGATTACTCCAATTATTACAGAGTTAGCACTCATGCAAAACTAAGTCTGTGGAAAAAAATCTGACCACCTAAGGTGGAGAAACAAAAAGGAAAAACAGGATTAAGATGAATTAGTGCAGGTCAGTTTCCTTATTTCACCCATGTGGAAAGCGGGTACATGTGATGTATAAAAACAAATTGTCCTTCGGTGTGGTTTCCAAAGGAAACAGGGTTTGCTGCTGCTGGGTGCTTATTCCTCTCTGCTCACCTCTTCTGACTCCTGTCCCTTCCCCACACAACTTTCTAACCTGTTGACTAGTCCTTTGGCTGTGATAGTTTAAACTTCTCAAAGCTCAATGCAGGTTTTCTTGACACCAGTGCCATTGTAGGTAGGGTTACCAGTCCAAGAGCCACCTGCAGCAGGAGCTCCGTAGCTGGCTGTCCATCCCGTTTTGGTGCCTCTCTGCTTTGTTGGTACTTGTGAGATTACAAAAGCACAGTGTGTGCTTCAACTTCTCAGTTATTTGATTGATGTGGGGTTATCTTAGGGCAGGAGCATGTTTATCTGTAGATTAGAGGGCACAAATCGTTATTGAGGGAACCGAGCTGTAATAGTTCTATGGCTCTCAGAAATATTTTGTAAACTCTCCTAGAAACCTCCTGATATTGGAGACTGTTACAGTGAGGTACAGGGACACCGGGTGTCAGCTGGTACAGTAACACGTTTTTCAGAAACCAGTGCAGTTTGGTTTGAAAACCTCTGTGTTTTAAATAAAGCAAATGAGCTGCTGCTTGTGTTCTGGTGTGTCAGATCTTTAAAAATAAATCTCCTTCAATGGGCTAAATAGGCATTCCTTCATATCTTTTGTGTTCTGTGTTTTGTTTGCAGGTGCTAGAAACATTTGCTGGACGCCTGATTAGAATAGGAGTTTTAGCAAGGCGGGATATTCCAAGCCTTACAAAGTACCAGATAATTCTAGCAAGAGATCAATACAGAAAAAACCCTTCTTCACAAAGTGTGGTAAATGGTCTTTATTTCATGTTACTAAAGTAATGAATAAATAGTAATACTCCATAGTGTACAAATTTTCATGATATGTCTTAAATTAGATTTCCTTTGTAACATTCTGGTTTTAGCCCTCAAATACAATATGCAACAAAATATACCTGTTTTTTTCCACATTTCTTGATGCTAATTCAAGGGAGTTAAGGAAAAGGTGAATAACTGCATTTCCAAACTGAAATTGTTTTGAGAACTTAAGTAATTACTTTCTTAAGTAATTGCTGACTGCCAAGTTTAAACTTTTCTGCACAAAACTACATTGCTGCTCCCATTTTTCTGTAAATTGTGTGCTCAAGAGAGTTTAGATTTTTCAAACTTAAAGAGTATTACTTAAAAAATAAATACACATAAAAAGGCTGTGTGCTTTAAAAAGAGCATTGGGAAATACACGTTGAAGTAGGCAAGCCAGCTTTTCTGACTGAAATTCTCTAGCCTGGGTTGTTGTGTCAGAAATTTCTGGTTTTGCAGAATACTGACAGATGGTTCAGCTCTCAGATTTTCAGTGTTGCTACACTGGAAAGTAGTGAGCTAGTCTTGGAAGATGATACAGGTGTTTTGGAGATAATTTTGGAGGTGGGAAAAAATTGTATTCATTGATTATTAAGAATTGTGTAATGTGTTTCCTGAAGGTTTTGGAATGTCTTTAAACTGAGAGAGTGTGGATTTAGGTTAGACACTAGGGAAAAACTCTTCCTGTGAGGGTGGTGAGGCCCTGGCACAGGTTGCCCAGAGAAGCTGTGGCTGCCCCATCCCTGGCAGTGTTCAAGGCCAGGTTGGACTAGGCTCAGTGCAACCTGGTGTAGTGGAAGGTGTCCCTGCCTGTGGCAGGGGGTTGGAGCTAGGTGATATTAAGGTCCCTTCCAACCAAAACCATTCTATGATTCTATGACTGTTCACTCTGCATTAGTTTGTGCTTTGGCTCTATTTCTCAGATGTCAATCATTTTTTCAGGAGAATTGTAGTATGATTCCTGCTGCTTATTGACTTCCTAATTTAATGATGAGTCTGTTTTGTTTTCACAGGGAATACATCAAGGCATAATTGAAGGAGACTTTGCACTTTGTATCAGTTTATATCATGGTTATGAGCTGCTGCTACAAATGGGAGTACGGTCTTTATTTATCTACCTTTGTGGAATTATGGATGGATCAAAAGGTGAGATGTCTTTAGAAGCATTCTTTCTTTTGTTTCCAGTCCTTTTCATTTAATTTACCTCATCTGTGTGGCTAGGTTTGCACAAAACAGCTTATATTGCCAATGTGATTGGTGTTTTGTTCCCTTTCATCCCCATAGGAAATGTGTTAGCACAATGTCAGAGTACATTTGAGATAGTAAATGCATTTTTATGGCAGCAGTTCTGAAAAAAAAATAAAAAAGGCACAAACTGAACTTGGAGGAAGTGCCAGTAATATCTCTGAGATAGAGAATAACCATTAAACAGTTTAAACTGAGAAATTGTTTGGTCTTGTAAAGCAATTCATCCCCTTGCAGCAAAACTCATGTATGCATGAGTTTTGAGCATCTTTGCTAGAAGACTACAAATTTAGTCACATCACACCAGGTATTTCTGTCCCAGATGTGCAACATCTTCCATGCTCACTAAGCAAAAAGTAAAGTTGTGATCTTTCTCTGTGCCTCTTCTTATTTTCTCAAACAAGAACTGTGTGTACTATTCCAGATGTGGGTACAGCATGAATCTATACAGTGATGCAAAGATACTTTCTGTTCTGGCTTCAGTTTATTTTCCTAATTCTATCACTGACTATTGTGAGTCTTTTGCAACTCTCCACAGTACTTTTTAGACCTGTTAGGTTGTCATTGCTCCCTGGAAGACCTGGTTTGGTACTGATACCTTTTTTGAGGGGATAAATTTAAGCATGGCAATGTCAGTCCAACTGCAGGGTTTTTTTTAAACACTGAGTGTGAGTGGGGAATGTTCCAGCTATTTAGATTAGCCCATGCTGTGGCTGTCTGATTTCTTGCTTCATTTTGATTTACACTTCACTGTGTAACTGTGTGGTAACTTAAAAAAGCTAATTTTCCTACAACAAATTTCCTAGTTTCTGAGATTCCTTGAAATTGCTGTCTGCTACTGGAAGATGACTGATGGAAAATAGTTGTAATAAGTAGGTCTTCTGTACTGGTGTCCAACTAAGTTTGGTTTCTGGTCTGAGCAGGACGAAATTCTTTTTAACATTGACGTAAAATCATTCAAGAAACTTCTGAATTTAAGCTTTGGGTATCTGGCAGCATTTCATAGTCTCAAAAGATGATTTAGGTTGGAAGGGACTTTGAAAGATGATCCAGTTGCAACACTGCCTGCGATGGGCAGGCTCACTTACCATTAGATCAGCTTGCTCCAAGCCCTATCCAACCTGGCCTTGAACACTGCCAGGGATGGGGCAGCCACAGCTTCTCTGGGCAACTTGTACCAGTGTGTCAATGCCCTCACTGTGTGGGTTGTATGATTTTTCTTGTGCGAAATGGTTGATGTAACACTTTAGTTTATCTGGTCCCAGTAGTAGGCCCAGGCTTCTGTCTATACCTACGTTTTTCATGCTTTCATGTTTAAATTCTGTACTGGTGTCTTCCTTGAAAAAAAAAAATCTTGGTGCCAAACAATGTTATTTTCTAAAGCTAATGTGAAAGGAGCTTGCTGCTTCTGAGAAAGCTTCTCGTTTGGATAGAAAAAATATATTCACTCTGGAGATTAAATACTAAATTATTTCAACTTTTTACAAAGGGTTAACCCGCACAAAGAATGAACTTGGTCGTAATGAGGACTTCATGAAGCTTTATCAGCAGCTCAGAGACATGTTTTCAGACACATCTTCAGTGAATGAAAACATTTACAAGAATAAAACAGGTCAGTATTTCCCTTTCAGAGGGAGAATATTTACATTCTGTTTAAATGAAACAGTAGATACCTCTACATAGTTTGTAGATGCAGGAATGCATTTGCTGTGATATTTTCAGCTAGTATTCTATATTCTAGGTTGTTTTCCCCAGACTTGTATCTGTGTATCCATGTGTCCACCCATGCATCCATCTTCTTCTGGTGGTTTTAGCTACTTTCAAACAAGTTTACTATGTTTGAAGTTTTAAATTTGATTTAAGATGAAAGGTTAAAATAGTACTGTTTGACAATGCATCTATTGCAGTGTGACTATAGCAAGAATAGCCACACTTTCAGAGAAAATGGGTTTAACAAATGTGTTTCATGAGTAGTTTACTAATATGCTTAGGGAATGCAATAAGAGCTAGTGGCAGAAATTTGTATGTCTGACCCAGATAATTATGGGAAGAAGTCAAGTTCACTAAACCTTCATACTCGTTCCAGGTTTAGTTACATCTTTTATGGCTTTATTTCCTTTTCAGTAATTGAAAATAAAAAAGAATTTATCTATAGCCATCCAAAACTGAAGAAATTGGAGGAAATTGTGATAGAACACTTCAAGTCCTGGAAAAAGGGATGTTCCGGTAAGTACCCACAACTCGGGGAAAAAGTATCTGGACAGTTGAGCCTGTGGATGAAAAGTAGTAATTTCCTACTGATTTATTTTCTAATTTTTTTAAGTGCTTTATTGTTTTGTATGTTTGTATATCTTCTGTGTGAAGTTCTCTTGAGAAGAACTGTACCATGACTTTTCTTTAAGAAAAACATTCTGTAAGTTGTCACTATTCATTTCATATAAATTGTTCTAACAGCTTAATAAAACAGTGATAGTAAACTCATTCCTAATGCTACTATTTCTCATGATTTCCATAGTCATGTAATTTGTTCTGGAAACATTGCTCAGTGCAGTGCAGTGCTGCCACTGCAGCACTGCAAAAGTTAACTGAAAAGTTATGATGCAACATGTTTATAGATCTTAAGGATGAAAGTTCTGATATCTAGCCTTGTTGCTAAGCCAAACAAACTGAGGCACTCATTTGAAGTTTAAAATCTTTGATTACATTTGTCTGGTTTTTATTTGTGTTCATCTTGACTGAAAGGGAGAACAAAAACCCATCATACCTCAGTATGAGGTTATGAAGCAGAGAATTCAAATCATTCAGATGTCTGTGGTTTTAGAAAGTTTCAGCTGTTGCTGAAACATCTTTTCAGCTTCTTGACCCAGCTGTTGCTTGTGGAATGATGACAGCAGTACCTATAAATTTGTTTTGCAACTACTTCATTTTTTCCCTTGTCTGTATTGTTGTGCTCTGTGAAGTTCTGATAATTTCTGACCCACCTTTCTGTTTTGTTTTGGGGTTGGGTTTTTTTATTTGTTGGTTTGGTTTTGGTGTTTGTTTGTTTTGTGAGGGTTTGTGTTTGTTTGGGTTTTATCTTGGTTTTTTTCCCCCTATCTCAGATGCTTGATTGTTAGACTAAACTTTAAATGACTTCTACTTTCTAATAGGGAACTTCAAGTTTCCTCATTTCTGCTTTTGTTAGCTTAGAATATGTCCAAATGTATTTAATCAAATTACTTTCTTCTTCCCCATCCTCTCTTCCCATTCATACTTCTTTCTGTCTTCCCTGCCTCCCTCCTACCTCCCTCCAAACCTCTGTCTTGTTTCCTCTAACGTGTTTCTAAGCTATTGCCTTAAATTCTGTGTTCTGTGCTGGGGTACTTTAACTGAGTCTCATATTTAATGCTCTTCCATTTTCTTTTGGTAGCACGGATTTTGCTGTCACTGAATCCCATCAGATATGGTTTTTCCTTGCAATGTTGGCCAGACATGTCTCTTAGTATTATTAATAGGTAATAAATTACAAATATTTCAATTTTGTTTTTTGTGTCTGTGTGCATGAACCTCAGATGTGAGTAGGCATGAACTATAAATCTTTACTTTTCTAAATACAGAATTACAGTAACTGCATAATGGGTGAGCTATGGTAGCATATTGGGTCATACCTTGAGCTAGATATGTCAGGTTTTCCTTCTTCTTCCTTCCTTCTGATCCCTGTAACCTCTTTTATCCTCATAACTAATACACAAGAGAAGGCCATAGGGAATATAAGGCAATGTTCTGACCACAGTTTTCTAGATGTATCCAGTTAAATTTAAAGCAAGTACAAACAAACAGTCCTGGCATCTTTGTGTCTAAAGCAAGGCCAGAAAGCACTTCACAATTCACAGTCTGATCAGAGCTGCAGGCATTTTAGTGACTAAGCTTATGCATCTCAAACCCAAATGCACTGGGCACCAGACAGAAATAGTGAGGCACTGTGAACTTCACTATTTGCCTTCTTATTCACTGTGTCATAGCGTCTCTGATGATACCCTTTGAGCAAAACCTGTACTTTTGTGCCCAACCCAGGCAAAGCTGCAGGTTAGGTGGAGAAGTGATTCAGAGCAGCCCTGCAGAGAAGGACTTGAGGGTGTTGGTCAATGGGAAGCTCAACATGAGCCAGCAACATCTGCTCAAAGCCCAGAAAGCCAACCATGTCCTTGGCCACATCAGCAGCAGCATAACCAATAGGTCAAAGAAGGTGATCCTGTCCCTCTACTCTGCTCTTGTGAGACCTCAGTTGGAGTATTGTGTGCAGTTCTGGTGTCCTCAGCATAAAAAGGACATGGAACTGTTGGAACAAGTTCAGAGGCGGGCCACAAGGATGATCAGGGGACTGGAGCATCTCCTGTATGAAGACAGGCTGAGAGAGTTGGGGCTGTTCAGCCTGGAGAAGAGAAGGCTGCGTGGAGACCTCATAGCAGCCTTCCAGTATCTGAAGGTGGGGCTACAAGGATACTGGAGAAGGACACTACGAACTCTTCATTAGGGACTGTAGTGATAGAACAAAGGTTAATGGGTTCAAACTGAAACAGGGGAGATTTAGGTTATATATAAGGACAAAATTCTTTCATGTTAGGGTGGTGAGGCACTGGCACAGGTTGTCCAGAGAAGCTGTGGCTGCCCCATCCCTGGCAGTGTTCAAGGCCAGGTTGGATGGGGCTTTGAGCAACCCAGTCTAGTGAAAGGTGTCCCTGCCCATGGCAGTGAGAGTGGGGCTAGATGATCTTAAGGTCCTTTCCAATCCCAACTGTTCTATGAGTCTGTGTTTCTATGATTCTACCCTTACTCCCTGTTTCTTTCAGGTAAACTCTAAATTTATACATACACAAGTAACTATACCCTAAATGCCAGGTTTGAACTCTGATGGAATAGAGTACAACCCATGTCCTGACTTCTCCTCCAGACAAGAATTTGTTGCAAGTCTGTCAATAAAAACCTTAGTATTTATTAAGATTCCAAACATAATCACACATATCTTTGCTCCATCAGAAGGCTCTGAAACAAAAGCCTAAATCATTTAGGTGAGCAGTGGAAAATACATTCAGCATTTGTTTCAGGAACTCATGCAAGTGTGTGGTGTCTCTAGGGAAAGCAAACAAAAAACAAACAACCCCCCCTGAACTTAATTATGCTTTGTTCAGGTGTGCATTGTTGAACTACTCTGAATCTTGATTACTTTGTGAATGCCTGTGGTTTTTTTGGTTGGTTGGGGTTTTTTTTGTGTTTTTTTTTGTTTGTTTGTTTGTTTGTTTTGTTTTTTGTTTTTAATTAATGACTACTCTGCAAAGCATTTTCCTTGGAAAGCCTGACATTTGAGATGGAAAAGGGAGTATTAGTAACCTAAGTCATTAGCCGTATCAGGAACAGCAGCAGCTCTTTGTTTGAAATGCAGCCTCTCAGATGAGAACATCTGGCTGTAGTGCCAAGTTGCTTGTGCAAACTGAACTGTTTCTAACTAGTGATAAACCAGGTGAAGTCTGAGCTTCCTGACCATGTAGCTATTACCGTTTCTTTGCAAGGCTCACTTGACCAGCAATTCAGGTGAATGTTTTGGCCAGACCTTAAGAAACATTGGCTCAGCATAATGAGCTTCTCCCAGCTAATCTTCAATACCTGGTTTACTTGTCAGATTGATTATGGGCTGCTAATGTCTTGAATTTTGTAAGTCTGTGCTTGGATAAGGTCAAGGAGGTAGTGGCAGTAGCATAACTTTTTTTTTTTTTTACAGTACAGGGACAGTTAATATTGAGCATTATTGCTGTTCATTTCATGAGAATGCACTAAGAGTAGGTATAGAGTAAATGTTGTTCAGAACAAATTTAGAAGAGGAGAATCATATGGACTCATGGGAGTAAGGTATATCCAGCCTGCACTTATTCTGGAATATTTGGCTTGTTAGTCTGCTCAGGATGGCAAATTGTACAGAGCACATTCTGTCAGTGCTGCAGTCGAATATCATAGAGTGATTCAGACTAGTTGGCAGATCCCCATGTCTAACGTCCTTGGCTGTCAGCCTCAAGAGTAAAATCTGTTTTGACTGGAGGAAGCCACCTTCATGATCTACTTCATGATTAATTGCTTGTCTTAAAAAGAAATGTGGAAAAATGGTTCTTTCCAGCTTTTCTGTTTTGAGATATTGAAAGCATTTCTGCATGTAGATACAACTGAAAACTAAACTGGGATTTCTGATAGTTGGTCAGAAAGATATATATATATATACTCACACTTATCTGTTACACTTAAGGCTTTAACATCAAGAAACAACTTGATACTGGAATTAAAGGCATAGTCTACAACTGTTGTCAAGCACCAAGTGCCTGTTCTTTATATTTCAGGGAAACAGCTTACATTCAGTCTTGAGAATGCTAATTCCTTATCTAACCTTTCTTTCAGTGACATAATGCTGGTTTGTGAAGAACTGTGTAAAAGAAGAGACTTTTTTCTCTAAAAAACTTTCTGATTTCATCTGAAGGCTATGTCCTAAGTAAGGCATGCAAACTGTGCCAATTTCAGTTGTTCACTGTATCTTTCTTGAGATTCCCCTTTGTAAGATGCTCTGCTTTGACTTTGCAGCATGCAGTAATGTGTGTGTTGTTTTAGCATGTGGATAGGATAAACAGAAGATGACTTCTCAAAACTTGTGTGTGCTTAGCTTTTGTTTGTACTCATGAAGGCAAACCCTTATATGTTTAAAAAAGAAGATGAAAAAGCAAGTTGAGTACTCAGAAGACAAAATCCATGATAGTATAACATAAGAATCATGGTTTTGGTCAAAAGCACCTTGTTAAGAAACTGCATATCAATGCAATTATTTCCCCCCTTTCTTTGAAAAGGGAAAGTAATCTTTTCTACTGAAGTGACAGATATAGCCAATTGTGATGACAGATCATTCAAAAACAACAGATTATTCTATTAAGAGAAGTTTTTGTGTATTTCTGCTGTCGTGAGGATCCTAAGCTGTAAAACTAGAGAAAACTTGCTGTAGTAAATCATACAAAGTTGATGCAGATCTCTTACATTCCATTATGCTGTATCCTAGACTAATGATAACAGTGGTTTTATTCCTATGTATTGCTGACCTCAGCTGGCTATGGGCAGTTAAGTAGCAGATTTAAAAGTGATATTGTAGGCTCTTTGGAAGGAGTATCTTGAACTTCAACACAGTTGCCCTCAAACCTGAGCTTTTCAAAGTAACATTAGAAATGGTGCCTCAGATGTAAGACACTCTTGCCATAGTTGGTATAAATTCTCCAAAATTATGATACTGCTTTGATTCCAAAGAGGATTTGTTTGAGCAGGTGTATCTCAGAGCATTTTCTAGGGGTTTGGTCTAAACAGTCTGAGAGGTTCCAAATAGTTACCTTTACTGAGTTTATTTATCTATTTATTTAATTTTATTAATTTATTTTATTTTTTGTATTTTTTTATGGTTTTTAATGAGTTTTTTTTAAAGTCAATTTATTTGACAAAATCAGAATGCTGTATAGTTGGGAAAAACCTTCCCAGTAAGCAAGGTGAGAGCTCTGAATGTGTAGCTTATGGGATGACCTGTCCTTAAGGTTTCATTAGTTATTAAAATTGCACATAAAAATGCTTTTCTGGCTTTTTAAAATGAACTAGACCAAGCAATGAGTGGAAGCCGGTCTGTGGATGCTGTGGGTACCAGAGTGATGATCTTCTCCTCATTTCGGGACAGTGTGCAAGAAATTGCAGAAATGCTTTCCCGGCTCTGTCCGATGGTTCAAGTGATGACATTTGTTGGCCACTCCACAGGCAAGAGCACAAAAGGCTTCACACAGAAGGAACAACTTGAGGTAAAGAAGAGATGAGACCTGTATTAGGAAATAGTGATAAAGAGTATTAAATGTATAAATTACTACATTAGTATCAATAGAGATAATATGACAGTGACTGAACTTTGAAGTGTCATTAGTGACTTTCTGTGTAGTTCAATTGCCTTCAGAGTTTCTAAAATTATACTCACTGAACAGAATGTAGAAATAGAAATACTTTCTGTATTACATTGTATTAGCAACTGCTAACTTTCATGTATTTGAGAAGCTAGAGAAATATTCAAATACTTAGGGATTTTTTTTTTTTTTAAAAAAAAAAAAAAAACTTAAATTTTGAAATGGAAAAAAAAAAAAAAAACTTAAATTTTGAAATGGAAAAAAAAAAAAAAAACTTAAATTTTGAAATGGAAAAAAAAAAAAAAAACTTAAATTTTGAAATGGAAAAAAAAAAAAAAAACTTAAATTTTGAAATGGAAAAAAAAAAAAAAAACTTAAATTTTGAAATGGAAAAAAAAAAAAAAAAATTTTTTTTTTTTTTTTTAAAAAAAAAAAAAAAACAAACCCAAAATCAAAACAAACCAAAAAACCCAATCACCAAAGAAAAACCAATCAACCCAAATATTTAATTGCAAAGTTGGGAAGATTTTAGAAGGATGCCATGGTTGGAGTCAGAATAAGGTGTGCTTTTTTTCCTTTATTATAGAATTGAAGAATTGGTATGTTGATGTTAACATCAGCACGCAACAAATCCAGAAACACCAAGTTTTGCAGTTTTAAAGTATAAGTTAATTTTTTAAGCTTCTGTCTCAACCTAGAAATGCTGTTTCTATGATTGCAAAGTGTGTATAAATGGCCTTCTGGCTCTCCTGCTGAATCTGATTTTAATTGTTTATTCAGGTGGTGAAACGCTTTCGTGAAGGTGGGTATAACACTCTGGTCTCTACCTGTGTTGGGGAAGAAGGCTTAGACATTGGAGAAGTTGATCTCATCATCTGCTTTGACGCTCAGAAAAGCCCAGTTCGCCTCGTGCAGAGGATGGGCCGAACAGGGCGCAGGCGGCAAGGCAGGATTGTGGTCATCCTGGCTGAGGGACGGGAGGAACGGGTGAGTGTGTGGCTTGCTTCTCACTGAGAAAACAAAATAGCCTGTTCCAGGAAAATCTACACTGTGCATTAAGCCCCACAGCAATCCTGACCACTCCTAGCAACATTTTAACTGTCCTATAGGGAAGTGATAGTCCACACTATTCTAAAAACACGTGCACTTTCTCAGTATGAAGGACTTCAAGCCTTTGTTCTTAGTAACACTCATTTTCTAGATGATAAAATGAAACTCAGAATATACAGGGGTTTTGCCAAGGGTGCAGCACGACATGTGGGAGAGATAGAGATGAGCTTTGAGCACTGAAGGGCTGGAAGCATCTCGCCCTGAACTGCTGATGACGCTATGCTTTTAGACAACCACTTAGCGGTAACAGACTTGCGTCTGAGGTCTGACGAGATCAGCTTAAGTGGAAATCTACTTTTGCTAAATTCCTGAACGTCAGCACTCAACTCAGAGTATAATTAATCATCTCTAAGTGCAGGCTGCCCCTTGGGAAATCATTCTACCGGTGGAAGTCTAAGCCTTGAATTGTGAGCTGCGGGAACCGACCTTCAGCTTTACCAGGCTGCCGCCCAGCTTCATCTTGCAGCCTGACCCAGGGAAGCAGGCAGGGCAGGGCTTAGGTAGGAGGAGGCAATCCCTGCTGACATCGCTCTGGGGAGGGTGATTGCAGAGGAATATGAGCCTGCATCTTTACAGCTTCATCATGCAATGCCTGAATGCAAAGCATTTTTAGAGTGTACCTTACTGTTCTGGCTGCAAACTGATTTTGCTCTTTGCTGGTTTTTACTAGTAAGGTCGGTTCTGAGTTGGATCAGGTTTCATGACAGAAGAGTCTGAGGTCTGTGTAAGCTAGTTTTAAACCCCAGATCTCAGAGTCTTGCTTTTATTTCATTTATTCCAGTCACAGTTTGCCTGTGTTTAAACTTGTAGGCAGCAGGGATTTAATTCTAAATGAGTGTCCAAAGAATCCTGCCTGAGGGGGGAAAAAAAAGTTGCTTTGAAAGGATGAAAAGTCAAAAAAGTGAATGGTATTTGTAAATAGGTGTTTTCCGATCCTGCTTATGTGAAGACAGGTTACTACTGAAAGCTCTGCCCTGTACAGGGATATTAAAATAGCCCCTTAAATTCCTTGGAGTTTGACTTAAGTAGTTGGATTATTGGACTCTTCAGACTTTCTCAGAAATCTTTGAAGCAGAACCTTCTCCTAGGTAGGACAGTAATTTTAGGCTTGGTGGAATTTTTTGTGATTTGTTTTTTTGGGGGGTTTTGGGGAGTTTTTTGAGACCATGAAATAAATGTAACTGCTGAACAATATTGGCTTTGGTTGGTTGCCTGGTTTTGCTTGAGTTCTGGGGGAGGTTTGTGATTGGGGTTTTGGTTTTGTTTGTTTTTTCTTTTTGTTTGTTTGTTCATTTGATAGAGTCATCTTTCAGATCTATTAATGTGGAAATTCCCTGTCATATAATTTGCAGCTAAATAATTAATGGTCTCATGTTAATTCATGAGAATTTGTTTGTTTTAAATCAAACCACTTCAATTACAAAGCTTTTGAAGACATTTTATTGGGAAAATTTGGCAAATGCAGGTCTGGAAGTTGGAGATTTGACAAGAATTTCTGTTATAGAAGTGTTTATTACTCTGCTCTGGTCCCCGCATTTCTGTACCCGGTTCAGCCATCCCGTGTGGAAGCGCGTTGTGTCTCAGGCATGCACTCAACATCACACGGTGGCACCCTGCTTCCCTGAGCTGTCAGCTTATGAACCTTCTACCTCGACTGTATTCTAAGATATGCTGCATTTGATTTGGGTGTTTTTATATCTTGGGAAAGCTCAGGTGTATGTACGTCAGCCTGGAAGGGAGCTGTTAGCTGCTGATTTCAACTGGTAAGAAGGGAAGGTCCCAGAGGCATAGGAACCTCACAGCCTCTCAGGCTTCTCTTGGGCCCAGCTGACATTCCCTGAAACAAAGGAAATGGAAACATACGGTCTGTACAGCACAGTAGCAATTCCATTAAGTCATACACTGGGTAATGCATCTCCCCCCCCAAAAAAAAAAAAAAAAAAAAAAAAAAAAAAGGCCTTTTTGCCTGTTCTAGGACTAAAATGACATCTATTGGAATGCCTGAGGGATGGCTCATTAGAGCTAGCTGTTAACCTCTTCTGGTTTTAGTCAGAGAGCATCTTTTTGTGTCCTTTTCTAATCCAGCTTCCAAAGATCATCTCTCAAAAGAACATAGCTGCCATACTGTCATACTCAGAGCACTTAGGCAGACTAACTGGGCATACCATCCCCATTGGTGATCTGTCAGAGAGACTCAGACAAGAGTATTAGGACAAGAAATACCCATGGTGGTGTGGGGAGACACTCTTTCAGAGGGGGGGCATTTCTTCCCCTAGTTCCTCCATCTTGGTGTCTCTGTTATGCAATAAAAATAGAGTGTAATTGAAAGGATTTGGAGCACAAATGACATTAACAAATAATCTTATGCCATTTTTTTTTCCTTGACCTCCTTTAATTGTTTCTCATGTAATCTAATTTACATCATCCCTATATCTGATTCAGAGTGTACGTTCCCCAAGGCAAGGGCTGTGTTTCCTTTCTCTCAGGTGCTGTGGCTACTTTTGATTTATTTACAGAGTATGAAAAGCTGTATGTTGTTTTATACTTTGTATTATTTGGAACTTAAAGAACAATCACTGTTCTTTGGTACTTCTTGTTTTTTTTTGTACATTTGCTGTCATTGTTTTCCCTAGGCACAAACCAATGATAATTCAAATGGAATTTGACTGAGATATTTGAGTATGGAAGCTCTTCAAAAAGAAAAAAAAATAGTAGCTATGTTTTAATGTATTTGTTGCCATGTTTTCAATTCAACCTCATTGCCTTGTTTTCTTCTATGTCCTTCAGTTCTTTTCCCCTCTCTGCTTTGGTTACCATAATGTGGAGGCATCCAGCAGGTCTTGAATGTCAAGTTCAAGAACTTAAACCAGCAGTTATGCTGACCTAACTTATGGTATTCACAGAAGAAGCAACTGTACTGTTGGCTCTTAGGGCCTTGCATTGTATTTTATTTAGTTGTGTTTAGGGAAGAGAATAAAAAAAAAAAACCTAACAAAAAAACCCCAAACATAATCAAAACCAAAAACCATCTTGATGGGGGAACATAAAATAATGAGGTGCCCCACAAACAGTCAGGTGTTCTTTTACTTTTGCTCAAGTCATGTGAACAAACAGTCACACAACATATGATTTGTCTTCTCCTTTACAGACTTACAATCAAAGTCAGTCTAACAAAAGGAGCATTGACAAAGCTATTTCAGGGAACAAAATGCTTCGTTTCTACCAGCATAGCCCACGTATGATTCCCGAAGGCATAAATCCGAAGATACATAAAATGTTTATTACTGCTGAAAAATACGAGCCAAGCAATTCAAGAATGTTTTCCAAAGAGAGAAGATCTAGTTCCCTCCAGCATAAATCTGCTCTCTTTTCCTGTGTCACTGGTAAGAGGATTATGACGCTTTTGTAAGTACTGCGTAAGCTGCTATCTCTTGTCATTATATCCAACCTGTGTGCTCATGTGAGTTTTGGTTCTCTAGCAAAAAAATGTTGATTTTGTCAGCTGTAGGCTTTCAACTGCGATAGTGTGCTGGCTTCTGCTTCACTTCCTCATCCTTTAATGTCCTAAAATCGCAGTTCAGTTCTTAAATACCTGTACCTCAAATCAAATGTGTTTCACCTTTATTGAGCTTCTCATGGAGTCAGTGACTGAAGGTCAGAAACTCCAGCTACAAACAGACAAGGCAAATGTAAATGATGTCTTCTGAAGACGTCTGTTATATCTATGCCAGGTGGTATCATTGTCACTTAAATGTTTTGTGATAATTATAGACCAAACCTGGTTTTGAGCTTTAACAGTTAGACTTAATGTTTGGGTTTTTTTTAAATGCAAGAAAAGTATGTCTTATACCTTTGTAAATCACAACAAAGCAGAAATGGTTGAAAACTGAAAGATTTTAAGGGGAGGAAAAGGAGAAATCAAGGGTAGGATATTTATGAATTGCACACATCCGTGGAGGAAAATTAATCTAAAAAGAGAAATAGTTCTTTTGCTGATGCAGTTGCATGGCACTGAAATGCTCAGTAAATGCAACAAAATTAAAAGATAGGAGAAAAGAGCTAAGTTTTTTAAATGTTTTGAAGCCCACATGCCATATCTCTTTGATTAAGTGTTTTCTGTAAAGACCAAGAGCAACCTCTTGAAATTCCTTAAAGCCTTGGGAGACTTTGTATTTTGGTATCTGACTTTAGACTTTAGAGTTCCTGGTTTTTAAATGCTTCTGATCACAACATAGAAAGGGGAAGCACGGTACAAAATCATGCAGAAAAAAATCCACTTCCCTTTGGCCTCCAGAATGGTTCATGCTATCTCCCATTTTGCAGAGTAGACATGTAATGGGGAAGAATTAATGTTGATAAGTCAATCTGTCCATGCCATCCTCAGCCCAAGCTCTTCGTAAGTATGCTGTGGCATGGTTGTGATGGTGAGCCTGCCCATGCTGTCTCCTGATATGCCTCTGGCACCTTCATGTTTATCTGGGTTTTTCGCACAACCCAGATGGAGGCCAGTGAGAAAAACTAGTGGTGGAATAAACAGACACAACTTGCAAGAAAACAAGCAAAGGAAAACATGGAATTAAAATAAGCCTGTCCTAGAAAACAGAAATGAGAGGCAGTAAGTACATAAAGAAAATAATACACTGAGCATGTTTCCTGCTGAGCATTTCCAAGCCTGTAACTACCAAGTTCTTTTTGTGTGAAAGAGGTTGGTGGCTGCCACAGCAGAAATGCATATTGTGTGTGGAGATCTATCAGCTGCTGAAGGTGAACGCTATCAACTGCCCAACTTGCAAACGTGTTACATGAGTGCAAATCATTAAGCATCAGCTTTGTGTTGAAGTCCCCTTCATTAGCATATGAAAAAAAGTGTTTGTTTCTGATTTTAATGATATTTGAGGTAAATCTCAAAAAAAAGAGAAAGCTATTTTTATACATATATATATATTTTTTTTTTTTTTCGCATTTTCTTCTCTACTTATTTCAGTGCCCTTTTCCACATGAGAAAATTGAAGTAGTGGTACTGAATAAGCTGTGTATGTTTTTATTTATGCTGTCTTTCACTTGTTCAAGTCAGGTTCAGCTGATCTTCAGGTTTGTCCTTGAAAGAATACATCTGCAGAGATATTGTAGTACCATGGGCAGAAGTATTATAGCGATCTCAAGTGTTTTTCCTCTTTTCTAGTTAAAATTAAATATCTCCTGTTTTTCTTGATTTGCACTTATTTTCTGTTGATTGTACATTATCCTTCCACTTCAAAACCTCTTTCATAAATTGTATCTGTTTGTCAGTACCAGAAGGACACATTATTCTTGTCTTGCCCCATCACTAACCAAGTGTGTCCTTCACTTGTAGGAGCTTTTCTGCAAAGAGCACAGCAACAAGAGCAAAAATCACATTACTTGGCAGTCTTCTTACATTGTTTCTTCTAAACTGAGATTCTTTACTCTGTTTGTCTAAAGAGCTTGCTAAAATTGAGCCTATTTAGTAAGTGCAGTAAAATCAAAAAGCACTTGAGAGAATATTTTTGTGCTTAAAATAGCCTGTACTCACTGGAGGAAAAATACCTGGACAAGTATCTTTGGAGACAGGACATGGTTTTTATGCTCATCTTTTCTTACTTTATAAAATGAGAACAACAATCCCACGATATAATTGAAAAGGTGAAAGTGCTGAAAGTCTGGATAATCATTTTTAGCGTCGTAAGTTCTCTGCCAGTCTCTGATCTCTGTCTCTTTTCTTTTTTGTTAGGTTTCACTTGATGTACGACCTCAGTCCTGTCAGACCTTGTAATGTGTTTCCTCGTCTAAGTTGAGCAGAACAACGATGGCGAGGGTTAAAAATGTTAAAATGTAGAAGTAAGAACTTGCAGAATAGTTTGCTTAAAGGTCATTTTCCTTCAGTGTGAGATCTGCTTCAGTTTCCTTCCCTGTGTAACAGCAACTAGGTTGTGTGACTGAAAAACAGTTTGAAAGTAGATTTCAGTCCCTGCTTTCTTACTTTAGCCAGGTATCTTTCTCTGCATTGCAAGAAATTACTATTTCTAGTGAAGGGAAAAGTTGAGCAACCTGTAATTTAGGTATTAACCTACCGGACCATGTTGCTTGTCTGCTTTACCAATCAGGGGGATTTCTTACCATTCCCCTCAGGGAGATCTGTTGTGCTTTCTTCATGTACCGTCTTTTTTCTTGACAGCCAGAAATACTTGCTTGGCTCAGAAAAAGAAGCAGAAAGCCCAGAGCTTTTGAGAAATACTTGTTAATGAATTTTGCCAGCTTCTGGAGGCATTCACACCTATATAGTGTTGCACTGCGGCTATCGTAGGATCCCCTTGTAAAAAGTTCTTGTCCTCTGGAGCTGTAACACAGAGAACTTGAAGCTATCTGTTGTTCTTGGTGTTTCCTTGAACATGTGTGGATGACAGCAGTTCACCACCTGAGCTGTTTGGGAAAGTTTTGATACACTGTCTGGATTACCATCTGCACTTAAAGAGCAAAACAGAACCCAAATCAGATCTGTTTGTCTCAAAGGATTTTCCTCTACTCTGTTCTTTCTTACCTAAAAACTTGCTGTTTGAAAATACATTTTTGGTCCCTTGAGATTCTGTCTTTTTGCTTCTTGGTTGTGAAGGTAAGTCTTACGCGAGGCAGCAGAAGTCACTTTGAACTGGCCAAGGGTGTTAGTTTTTTGTTTACAACTGTGGACTTTTTTTGGCCTTTACTTTCTACCTTGTCCAAGTAATACTGTCCAGGTTTCCAGGCTAATCCAAGATTGACATAGTCTGTCTTGTGTGTGGGTGCTGAATATTAACTGCTGAAGCAGTTAACTGTTCTTACAAACAATAGGAAAGGCTATTTTCTGATAAGCATTTTCTTCATGTCTCTTTTTATCTCTACCAGGTCCTTGAATAGTGTGTTAGCTAGAAAGAAGCGTACCATCTCCTAGACTTGAGTCAAAATTATCTTAGTAGCAATATTGATCTTCTAGATTTGTTTGCTTTTTTTAGTGTTTGGTTTTCTTCTTGTTTATTTAATTGATGGCCTTAATAGAACTTCAGTGTTGATTAGTTTTTTTCCAGCATTGAAAGACTTTTTCTGAACAGGACTTAAACCTAGTACTCTGAACTCTCAGGGTTCTGTTTTTGAGTCTCTAATAAACATCGTCATGCTATCCTGTGGATGTACAGTCTGTCAAGTTACAGTCAACTGTAACTTGAGAGGATTGGGAGGTACAGGCCAATTCCTTTTAGGTGGCATTAGTTCAGAGTTGGGTGTTGGCTTCAGATTGATCCCGAGTCCTGTCTGCAGAGTGATTGTTAAATTATTTTCATTATTTTACTCCAAGCTTCATACATCAGGGCTGAATGCAGGCACATTCTTAGCATGCTCTTAACACTGATTCTTTGGACATTCCCTTGCTATTCACACTGATGGCTGTTTTGAGGGATTTGGCCTTTTTTTGGATAGTGGTGGTATCAAGGCTTGTTGCGAGACTGCCAAAAATTACTTCATTTCTTCATCATCATTGGAGTGTACCTGCTCACACCTTTGCAGCTGCCATGTGGTCACTTATCTTGGTTTTAGCTATGCTCCCTACTTGCACATATGAGTCTAAATAAAACTCATGAGATTTGGGTTTTTTTCTTTCCCTGCTCCTGTGGCATTTTGGTACTCTTTTTGTTTCTGACCTGATGACTAACAAATATTTTTTGCCACAACAAGCTAATGTTGCTTTCCTGTATAGACACATGTTTAGAAATTCGAGCCATGTGTTTTACTTGTTTGCCACACTGTCTTCAGGGCCTATGTATTGACATACCTATTTAAAACTGTCTGTCTAGATCTTTGCTTATATGATGCCTGCCTCCAAAACAATCATTTAATAGGTAAATTTATCCAAATTATAACACATAAAACATGCAACGCTGTGTTGATACTTGTTTCTGACATTGGATTCTCTGTATCTGGTTTTGCTTGTGGCACAGAAAAGGTATTTTTTCTTTTGACTGGTATCATACAAAGTTCTTTTTATTCTGTATGCCCTTCTTCTAAAAGCAGGTAATGTTTTCCTTTTGTTATTTTCCCCCCCATAGGCCAAAAGCAAATGCATTGTCATGAGAATTGGTCTCTGTCATCTGAGGAATTTGAAATATGGGACAGACTTTACAGGATTAAGGAAAGTGATGGAATAAAGGAACCGGTATTACCTCAAGTTCAGTTTGAAACCTTAGAAAACCTGGAAGAAATACCAGTGAGTTTAACTGAAATGTGATGTTTCCTTTGACATGAAGCCTAAAGGATACTCTAAGTAACAGAATTAACCCTGAAGCTGAACGAGGTCTATATTAAAATGTAATTTTGAGAATTATGTGTAAATTTTTGAGGTTAAGAATTTAGGATTAGATGTTTGAAATGGGGTTTTGGGGTTAGATCTATAAATTAAAAAAAAAATACATTGAGAAGTCTTTCAGTATCCATTAAACTTTTATTCCTGTTTTTACAAATTTCATGCAGGATGCTGTATTTGTGATGGTATTGTATCAACATTTTTTCATTCCCTTGTTTATTGAGCTGTAGAAGAGCTACTGAAAGAAAACTTCAAGCTTTCCAAGCTCTTTTCTGATTCAGAGAAGTGGAAGTTTTGCTAAACAATTTCCTGATTAAAATCTCCTAACCCATCTTAATTTCAAACTGCAGAAGTACAAAGAGGAGGCTACACATGAGCTTTCCTTATCTGAATGGAGAATTTGGCAGAGTCGTCCTTTTCCTACATACATGGTTAATCATTCAGACCGGTGTTACCATTTTATCAGTGTTATGGAAATGACAGAACTGATGAGACATGAACAGGTAAGGGTTTTACATTTGGCTGGGTGTAAACATGCACAGGTCTTTAATGCACAATTAGAATGTTTAGAAAATGAATGCTCTAATTCTGTGTAGTCAGCGGAAACAAAAAGTAGGGAAGCGTTTGTGTGGGGCTAAGTTGGTCATTGTGAAGTGAATAATGCATATTTAGTTTTGGCATGAAATATCTCCTACTGGTATTCTGTTATTCCTAATTTTTTCCACAGAAGTTGTTTCAAAACAGTGTTTCCCTACACAGTAAGAACCCAACATCATCCTTTCTTTAATGGATCCAAAGATCAATTTTTTACAAAAGACATTAAATAAAAAACCTATATATGTCAAGGAGTGAAGTCACCAAGACAAAACTATTCTAGGGTGTCATAGGAACTGGAAAGAATTTTGTATCCTGTATGTACATCAAATGCACTCCATAAAAATATTTCAGGAATGTACTGTATGTTTGAACATAGTTGTGGTTTGATGCTTTTTTGTTTGCTTTCTTTGAAAGCTTTAGTTAAAAACCTAATTGCTTCTAAGAATTAAAGGATTAAAGAGGAGGGTAGTCAAGCAAACATGGATGAAACCCATGTGGCAGATGAGAATTTTGTTTACTAACAGTTGTAGATAGCAGGTATGCCTTTGTAGTGAAAGATACAGACAAGAAAATGTGTGTAGAGGTTGGATCTGTTGACAGGGCCTGAAGACTTCAGTTGTTCTCCACTCTCTTTTTTTCTTCGGGTTTGTTTCTTCTGTGCGCCACAAATACTGCTTTTTAATGCGTAGAAGTTTTCTAGGTCATCAGGAGCTGTTGCTAAGCTGCCAGTTTCCTGAATAACAAGACTAATCAAGGAAGAGAATAGTGACATTGTAGTTGTACTTCTCGCTAGGGGAATGTATGAATGGAAGGTTGTAAATAAAAATTTCAGAGCTAAGATAAGCTTCTCTGCTTCATCACAGGACAGTGGCATTCTTGACTTCTTTGAGTCTGTGCTCCCAAGCTAGGGTCAAGAACATACTGCCGAAGTGAGGACTTTCAGCTATGGAGAACTGAAAAGTCAAGATGTAAGGAAATCATTACAAAATACAGAATTGCTCTTCTAATAGAGGATTTCCCTCCCTACCACCAAATCAGGCACTTGAAGTATTCATAGCTTAAGTTTCTTTTGTGAAATTGCATTAACATCGTAAGTCTGTTCAGGTTCCGAAGTACCTTCAGGGTTATAGATTCTAAACCAACATCCATCACCCTTAAAATGATTTACAGAGCAAATATATTAGTCACCAAGCAAGTCTTCAGTCTTCTCCCCCAAACTCTGCCAAAGTAAGTGCCATTAATTATAAGCAAAGCAGAATATCATATGTTTACTTTCACAAGGAAGCATATACAGAACTTTTACAGAGGTAGGTCTACCTACCTCATGAGGTCCCTCATGAAAGTGAGACAGCCCAGCGCACCTACCTTTGCTCTCTGCTGTGCAGTGAATAGAAAGCTTGTTCCATCCCAAAACTATGGAGAGGCCCAAAACTATACCTTTTTCACACTGTGGTCATCACTTTATGTTTTGCTTAGCTTCAATGATGGCCAGCAAGCACAAGCAGGATGTATTGGTGCTATGTTCTCTGTAGCTCTTTGCTCGGAATTCCTGCTGATGTGCCACACAAGAACACAAGGTCTTGCCCTGTGTACTTCAGGGAAGTCCTGCTTACAGCCTGCTGCAGAGAGCTTTCAAACAGCAGTGCAAACTGCTGGAAGACCTATGTCAGAAAAGAAGGGGTACACCTATTAATTGATAACAAGTGATAAGCAGTTGCCTTTCACTATTTCTGATGTAACAGCTAAATGTCAATTTAATTGTGATATATTGTAGGTAATGCTCTCACAGTCAAAGGACTGCGACTGCCTATTATTTTTGTTCCACTGCCTCCCAGCTCAGAGTTCCAGACATTATCTGGATTGATTTCCTGCCAGCTTTCTCTGGTCTGTCTTAACTAGTCATAGGTGGAGATGCTGAACCTTTTCATCAGTTAGAGAAATCATAATTGGATGTCACTGGCATACCACAATCACCTTGTAATGACTCCATTGAATAGGAGAGGTTGCAACATGGCACATCACTCCAGCCTGTTGAATCCTTCCAGGGAAAAACAGAGCACTAACAGTAATCTGACAAGGTTGACAAGACAGAGGCTGTAATCAGCACTGACACCCACTTTTTAAACTTCAGTCATTGGCTTCTTTCTTATCTAAATAAAATTGTCAAGGTACAAGGGCATCCAAGTTTCACCATAATTGTTTCACAAAAACCAAAAATGCAGTATGTCAAAGGAAAAAAAGAGACTTATAAAAGGTGGAAGCAAGGACAGGCGGCCTGGGATGAATACAGAGATGTTGTCCAGGAAGTTAAGGACACGTAAGGAAAGCTAAGGCCCAGTTAGAATTAAACTTAGCTAGGGATGGTAAGAATAACAGGAAGGGATTCTACAGGTACATTGCAAATAAAACACCAGGAACAACTTAGGCCCCCTCTGGAAGCTATCGGGTGAACTGGCTACACAGGATTTGGAGATGGCTGAGGTTCTGAACGACTTCTTTGCCTCAGTCTTCAACGGGAAAGGCTCTGACTGCACCACCAGAGTCTTGGAAGGCAGACCTGAGAATGAAGACCTTGGGCCCACTGTAGGAGAGTATCCGGTTTGAGACAATCTTAAGAACCTGAATGTGCACAAGTCCATGGGACCTGATGAAATTCATCCACGGGTCCTGAAGGAGCTGGCAAGTGAAGTTGCTGAGCCACTGTCCATCATATTTGAGAGATCATGGCAATCAGGTGAAGTTCCTGACGACTGGAAAAGGGGAAATATAACCCCCATTTTCAAGAAGGGGAAAATGGATGACCCGGGGAATTGCAGACCAGTCAGTCTCACCTCTGTACCTGGCAAAATCTTGGAGCAGATTCTCCTGGAAGGCATGCTGAGGCACATGAAAAACATCCTTGACTTCTTGGAAATGCACAGGCAGTCTTCCCAACCTAAGATATGTTCTCACTGAAATGCACCAAAGAGAATGAAAGTGAATGATGATGTTATTTTTACAGTGTCATTGCCTTGGAGCAGTCTCTGTGTGGTGGCAGTCCTTACTCATCATATAGATCACACCAGCAAAAACCTGTTGCCCAGCAGTTTTGCAGAGAATAATCTTTCATACTGCTAATGGGCAAGTATGTGTTGAGTGTGGGGAGGTGATTTTGGTTTCCTATAACCACTAGTCTTCTCTTAATTCAGTCTTCTTACAGCTTCAATTCTGGTGATTCAGAAAAGGCATATAGAGTATACATGAGTATAATTATAGACTGAATCAGACCATAGAAACTTTCATTATAAAATACCTTCTTTTCTAAATTAATCTGTTCTAAAACATTTCTGTTAGTCAATGGTATTTGAGGGCCATCACTATTACCACAGAGCGGTTCAGTTTGGACCTCAGAGCTATGATCCAGTCCAGGACCTGTGTGGATCAGGCAGCTGGGGCCTTGACAAGTCAAGTCTTTGGGATCTTCAGGGCTGGAATCCCACCACTTCTCTGGACCCCTGGTTCAGCATTTGATCACCCACATGGAGGAAAAATTTCTCCTAATTTCTAATGGAAATTTCTCTTGTTTTGTGTTGTGTGCATTAACTCAGCATACCTTTGGGAAGTCTGTCTCTGCCTTCATTCTGCTCTTAAACGAGATGATGCTGGTAGTAAGATCTTTCTTTATGACTGAACAGAGTTTTTTTGTCTTCCTTGGACATCCTTGTGCTCCAGCCCCTTTGGCTGCTTCTGCGGGACTTGATCCAGTCCAAGATGTTTCATAGTATCACAGAGTAGTTAGCATTAGAAAGGACCTTAAGATCATCTAGTTCTAACTCCCAGCCATGAACAGGAACACCTCACCCTATACCGTGTTGCCCAAGGCTCTGTCCAGCCTGGCCTTGAACGTTGTATTGAGAGCCTAAACCTGGACTAAACTCTCCAGGTATAGTCTCAGAGACGATGAAGAGAGGAGAACAATCCCTTCCCTTGCCCTGCTGGCAGCTGTCTTCCTGATGGAGCCTGAGTGTGCTCATCTTTGCTGCCACAAGGGCACACTGCTGTCTCATTTTTCTGTTGTGAGGTTTCTGTCTTCTGGCTGAGGACCCTCTGGACCACAGCCCTGCTCTCAGCCATGCTTCCCCTCACCTGGTATCATCTGCAAACTTACTGGAGGTTTACTCTGTACTATAATCACTATCAGTAATAAAAGGGTAAACACTCAAAACCTCTGAGAAACACTCCTAGCAGCCAGCCACTGGCTGGACTTCATACCAGTTCTCAGACCACTTTAATCACAGAGATCCAGCCAGTTGTTGACTTATTTAACCACATCTCACAAGTGTAGCTATGAGATTGTGCCAGAAACTTTGCTGAAGTCAAGGTAAACTGCACTTCTCTTGCCACAAAGCTGGTTACATCTTCATAAAAGCCAGTTTCAAATTCTTGATCTTTATGTGTTCTGCATGCTTGTTAGGATATTTTGATGAAAACTGGAATGTGTTCTTACTAGTTTGATTTGAAGTTTGTACTTTAAACTTAAATTTCAAAGACGTTAAACATTCATGTAGCATTCTGATTTCACACATTTAATTTTCCCTGTGATATAGTATTCCCAACACTAATGCATATGAAATTGTTTACATCAGGATCTTTCCAAAATTAAGCAAGCTTTGCTAAAACCTCATTATGCTCCATTGCCCATAGCCACACCTATGGGGAGGCATGGATGGTTTACTTTAACAGTAACTACTATACTGATTCTTTTTTATATGTAGAGTGCTTGTTCTTAGAAGAAAATATCGATTAAAAGTGCAAAAGTAGAGCAAAATTAAAGGAACTTAGAGGATTGTACATAACATTTTGACTTTTACATGCATACTAAGACATGCTTATATAGGTGGGTATGTCTCAACTCTGTTCCTGAGTCTGATGCTGTGTTATACATGTGAGTAGCTGTAAGGGTTAAATTCCCCTTACAGAAAGATCATGGAATCACGGAATAGTTTGAATTCAAAGGGATCTTAGAGATCATCCAGTTCCAACCCCTCTGACATGGGCAGGGACACCTTCCACTGGACCAGGTTGCTCAAAGTCCTGTCCAACCTAGCTTTGAACACTGCCAGGGATGGAGCAGCCACAGCTTCTCTGGGCGACCTTTGTCAGTGCTTCACCACCCTCAAGGAGCTTCTTCCATATATCTAATCTAAATCTCCCTTCTTCCAGTTAAAATCCATTCCCCCTTGTCCTAAAGTCCCTTGTCAAAAGTCCCTCTCCAGCTTTCTCATTGGCCCCTTTATGTGCTGGAAGGCTGCTCTAAGATCTCCCTGGAGCCTTCTCATCTCCATGCTGAACAACCTCAGCTGTCATAGCCTCTCTCTATAGGAGATGTGCTCCAGCCCTCTGAGTATCTTTATGGACTCCTTTGGTTTCAATCCAACACGTTCACATCCAGATCTGCCTGTATTTGCAAGTGCAGGGCTGTATAACACTGGCTTCACAGGCTTTTTGCCACTGTCTTTTCATGAATAGTTCAGCATAAGACTGTGAAAACAATGAGGTTTCAAGTCATGTTTTTCTGCTGGATTTTAATGTGACTCTGTTTAGTGTCCTGTTCCATTTCCCAGTGAGACCTCACTGACACATCATGCTTGCTCAAAGCACTGGCAGACCAGTGAGAAGGCTGCTTCTGCCCTAGCTTAGTGTGCTTCTGCTGTGCTGGATTAATGTTGCCCCAGGAGAGTTACATGTACTCCATATACACAGATTGGGGTGATCCTCATTCAGGTTTGATGTTCTACAGACTATTTTGACCTAGGCATTCTTGGTGAAGATTTTTCCTTTAGAAATTGAATGCTATAGGAAATTTAAACTTTCAGAAGCTTTGCTTTACCGTAGTGTTTAGATGTGTTTTGAAATTGTAGAAAGCATTGTCATTAAACAGCAGGATAGCGTAATGGGATATTGCTCCAGCCTCTGAAAAATTTGCCTTTAGCAGAAATGAAGCCTCTAAAAACTTCCTAAAATGTCATTCTTGTATGAAAATAAATGGGTGCAAGCAGTAATTGGTTTAGTAGTGAATCCAGCGATTTGCATAAATGCACTGTGCATCCAGGTTTCTGTTATAAATGTTCTATTGCCAAATATACCACTGCTAATCTGTCCAATGTTAATTTATAGATCTTGACAACAGAGTGATTTAAGACAAATGCAAGCTATTTCTTTAAATAAATAAAATATTGAACCTCAAACCACAGTTCTGTTGGTTATTTTCTTAGGGATAAAAATATAAAATTAGGCAAATCATTTTTTTATTAGGAATAACCAAATGATCTGGAAGTGTCTGATGAAACTAATTATTTCTTGGGAAGAATCTTATTTAGATATTCATAATAACTTTATATGAGCCAACTCAGGAGGTATTTGTGTATTCCTTATGGGTGTTTTCTATTACAAAAGCAGGCTTGGGAATTCACTGATGTGTAGCTTCCCTTTCCTTGTACTCATTTAGTGACACTAAGCAGCATCCTATGCAGTTGTGTTTTGCATAATAGAAAAAAGGTAATTTAAAAGGCTTAGACATTTTTAAATAGATAAAGTGAAAATGCTCATATTTTTAATATACATCTTGTACTTATATTTTCTTAATAATTTTGGGAAATTGGCACAATCCAAAGAAAATAAAAAAGTACAAGAAATCCCAAACATGAATCCTGTGACAAGCACATCCACGGCAGAAAAGCCTTTAATGCCTGTGTGGCTTTATTGCTCCAGCAACAAGAATTGGGCAGATGGTGTCGGATTTTGTACTAGCTATGAGCAGGGTTTTTCTGTGTAACATGGTAACAAATCAAGTTGTCCTTGTGCAAAATAATTTAGTAGCTTTCAGGCATTTTTGAAAATTAAATCATACTGTTTGTAAACAAGGTCAAGGCAAAGTAATTGTTGTTATTGAAATGACATTTGTGCAGGCTTCTGAGGATAAGTAAAATGAAATATTAAGGGCAAGTGCATTTTTTCAGGGGTAGTTTAAGGCAGCAAATAGCATTTAGGTAAGGTGTTTATGACAGGTGGACTAATTAATCTGTGGAACTGCTGGCTCGGACTGTGGGGCACTGAATCTGGCTTAAACAGCTGAGAGCAGATAATCGAAGCAAATACTCTCTCTTGGGATTCTCAAAAGAAAGTGGTGCAGAGGTGGCCTAGCTTGTTCTTTATTCCAGCAAAACCCAACAGGAACATGCTTCCAGGCGTGAAGGCATGATTTCTTCTTAGATGTTAAGGCTGTCAGGGAGAACCTGGAAAACCATAAGTGTCAGCTTTCCAATTAAAATAGTTTCTTTGTGCTGTATTGATCTTCTGATCTTGTTGCCAAGTGATTTGAGTTTGAATGCTAATTGAGACCTGCATTGGATTGTTCAGACCTTTCATTGCAGGTGCTTTCTGTTTTTAATGATCCTGGAGGGTTTTGTGCTCACAGCGAGAATAGAGAAATAAGAGTAATTAGGCAAAGTATTTTAAGGTGTCAGCCATGTGCAAGGGACAAGGGCATTGAGCCGATTGTGTGGCACCTGGAAGGGCTTAGCTGTGTTAATTTGAGTATCTGCTGTGTTTAAGGGTGACTTGGTGTTCTAGTACAGCACCTTTTGAAAGCCTCCAATAGCCCTAGTGCCACAGGATTCAGTCACACCAGCCAGAAATACTCCTTTCTCCCAAGCTGAGTGATCTCAGTTTTCTGGGAAACATGGCATAATATTACGTCTTATGGAAACCACAGGAAACATTAAGTATGTGATATACGGTTGCCAACTTAAATCTATGAACAAGAGAAACTTGGTGTGGGTTCTGTGGTGTGGTGTGTCTAACACCCTCCTACACAGCTGCCTGCCTTTGTGGGGTTTTATTGCTAAGATGTCCACTCCCCATCTCTCTCCTTTCAGTCAGCCAGAGCACATACCAATTTGTGCTACTATTGACTTCTCTTGGGTTTGCTCCATTGTTCCTTGATTTGCTTAGGGGTGTCTGCCTGTGCACAGGTATTTTGCATTTAGTTCTCTGGATTTAAAATAGTTGTATGCTGCTTTTCACAAAGCATCATCATATTTATGGATGAGAATAACTGGTTGGTTGTTCTTTAAGCTTTTGCAGAAGACTGATTTGGCAAAACTCTTACAATAAGGGTGCCACATGTAAACCAGCATTTTATAGTCTTGGTACTCTTGCAGGAGCTACTCTACACCAAATGTCTTTATATTTTGAGAGAAGGATAGTGTTTTAAAATTGTTTTTAATATAATAATAATGCATTGGTGACAATCATGTTTATTTAGAACTGTTACTGTAGTTGGAAAACTGCTTTTAGGTGCAGCAGTCCTTCTATCTGCTTGGATCTAGCTGTTACTGCTTGTATTTTTAGTATTGGCATGGACATGCAGAGAGTTTAAGAAATAGTCCCTGGGATTCAGGAATGTTTTGCCATCTGTATTTTCATGGAAATTACATAGTGGTACCCAGGTTCTTACTCTATATCTCTGTAACATGGTCGGTTCCCTCCTCCTCCTGTACATTTTTATAACCCTTAGCATGGGGATATCCAAAGCTAAGGAAGTCATATAGGAAATGTCAGCTTTCACCTATCTGTAATGTCAAATAACAGAATAATCTGCAGTTACTAGGTCAGACACCTCTAGTACTCACTGGCTATCACTTCTATCCAGGGATTTTTATAAAATAAGCAGTTACTAAACCATAGATTAATTTATTTTCTGACACTTCAGATGTTCTTGAACAAGCACTCCCTACATTATAACATTCTAGCCTCTTTAATGACAGCTATTCCTGTAATTGCTAGGGTACATAGCCCATGTTTTGCTAATAAATCTTCAGGGATCTTTTGAGTGTTTTTGTTGTGTAGCTGTTTGCTATATAGTCAGGCACTCTCTCAAATTAGAGCATCAGCAAAGTAAGAGCAAGCAGATACAGGGATAGTAACCAGTTACTGCTACGCAGGGGCAGATGGTGGTTCTTCAAGAGTTGTTAGCTCCGTAGGTCAGGCTCTGGGTGTCACAGGAGTATGAGGTGTCAGACACTGACTTGGGTTTTGAAAGAAGGTGTTGGGTGGCTGCGCAAGAGTGTTTGTGATTCATTCTAGGCAAACTGCCTGAAAGCAAAAAAGCAATATAATTGGTAGATACATCAGTCATATGATGTGTTAAGAAGAGAAATATCACAGCTTTTGTAGATGGAAATTGTGGTTTCTGTGGCCCTTAAACTTCTTTCATGAATCAGCTCCACACGTTTTGAAATGTCATCTAATACAATGCACTTGAACTCCCAAAAAAGGGTTTTGACAGTATTACATCCCCTAGAGTATCTTCTGAAAACTAAGCCATTGTGGAATAGGATGGATGGATTATTCTGTTCATTAACCCATTCCTGAAAGGTATAAACAGTGACCTGTACTCAGATGTCTGGTAGGTAAGCAGTGAAATCACGTAAGCATCAAAATTGTTTAACCTGTTTGTAAGTGGTTTGGAGAAGTAATAATTTTTACAGGAGTGAAAAATTATTTTGATAGTAAAAGATGGTCATAAAGAATGACAAAAGTTTTTAAAGAATTAGCCTCTGTGCAAGATCTAAAAAACTGGTGAATTAAATTCTGTCCCAGTAAGTTCAAAGGTGAATAAAGGAAAAAGCTTCCTTAGCCAGGAAAAAGTTGTTCTAGGTACTTCTGTGCAAACATTAGTGATCACTGTTGCTCAAAAAATTGGTTAGAATTACAGAAATCAGTAAGAAAGGAATATAAAATAAAGCAGAAAGCATTGTATGAGTGCCAAGATATGTTGTACGCACATATATTGTATATAGTGAAAGCTCTTCTATTGCTCTTATGGTTACTGGTGTAGATGAAACGTCTAGCCAGTGTAAGCTCACATGAAGTGGCCTAGGTGGGCACAGGGATGTGTTTTGGGGAAGGAGAATTCTGTCTTGTCTTTATTTCTATGTTTTTCTCAATTCTTGGTCAGATGAAACATGCTGGGTTAAAGCAGCCTGTGTCCAGCAGCTGTGTTTGTCATCTTGCATTCTTGTGCCTCAGTCTTATTACTGGGCACTGATAAATACTTTGTAGTACGTACTTTTATGTTAAACCATTTCACAGAGGAACACAGTACTTTACTGCCTACAACCCAGTTTGTAGGCAAGTGAGCAAGATTCCTCCAAAGGCAGAAGCTCTCTTTGTAGGAGTGAGAGGAGCTGGAGGAGGGCTGCACGCTTTGATTTCTCTATCCTCCAGAAGTCTTCCATTGCAGTTCAAGTGCATCTTAGCTTCCTCAGTGAGTATGTGTTAACATATCCAGGATATTAAAAGTAATGATTGTAGCCTAGGAGGTATTTATAAACATTAAAAAAGCATTTGTGGGGAGCAGGGGAGAATGGTCATGGCTGCGAACATTTGAGGCACAGCAATTTTACCTCCATTTCAATCAAGCTTTCAAGTAAAGAAATTCTAATTGTTAAAAAGTCTATATTGTATGTGTTTATAGACTTAGCTTTTCATTTCTAAATAGCAAAATCACCAGGGTTTTGGCAGACATCTGAATCTCATTAGAAAATGTACATCCAAAGCAGCTTATGAGGAGAGAGGTTAATTTTAATTTTGGTAGATGCCATAATTTTAAATGCTTGAAAACAGAGCATGCTTCTGTATGTGTGTGTTTATATGTATATTAATATATTCAAAATAAAAATTTTAATATCTTGTTTACTTTGTCATTTTTATTTTTTGATACTAAAAAACCCTATTGCTTTTTAAGCTGAGCAATAATTCTAAGCAAGGTCATTGATTTAGTACCATAAGAGATGCCTGTTTTTCTGTTCCTGCATGACCTAGTTGCCGAGTAGCTGGTACACACTGGAGCTTACTAGGCTATAGAAGAGCTGATCAGGAAATGTAAAAGTCTGCAAGTTGTAACATTCAGGCTAAAATGTGATATTTATAATTCTGACCTTTCACTCTATCAGTATTAAGTAAGCTCACTGGGAGAAAGTATTTTGTTTGGGAGAAAGTATGTTGAATGACTAAGTTGAACTAGAACAGTTATGTAACTCCATGTAAGCTTGAAATCAGGTTACTGACGTTTGTCCTAGATGCTAAATTTGTCTTCTGGACTGTTGTCCTGGCACACAGCAGTTCTACTAGACTTTTGTTTTTCTTTCCCCCGTCAAGTTAGAACGTAATCATGGGTATATGCAGTGGCCTAATGAAATTCTTCAGTGGAAGAGTTCCTCATTCCTCCTGTTTTCTGGGTTGTACTCAGTTATTTATCCATGCAAGAAATTCTCCTGTTTTCCTCTCTCTCTTTAAGTTTCTTTAAAGGTTTTGGTAGGGACTTTCTGAAGGCCAGTCAGAAAGCTGGAGGATGTTATGCATGAGAGCAGCGCAATGTTTTTTTTTTTTCTTGCTGGTCTCTTTAAATAAATCTGTCTTCTTCCTGATATCTAATGTAAATCTCCCCTCTGTCAGTCTAAAGCCATTCCGCCTTGTCCTACCCCTACATGTCCTTGTCAAAAGCTGCTCTCCAGCTTTCTTGTCAGCTCCTTTAGGCACTGGAAGCTGCTCTAAGTTCTCCCCAGGGTCCTCTCTTCCCCAGGCTGAGCAACCCCAACTCTCTCAGCCTGTCTCCATAGGAAAGGTGCTTCAGACATCTTCATGGCCCCCTCAGGACTTGCTCCAGCAGATCCATGTCCTTTCTATGTTGGGAGGCCTAACGTAAGATTTGCTCTTGTCTGCTCTACCTCTGATCCAGTTGTGATTTGAATTGTCCTTTTATGTACTCAAGACCCTCTTCTTTTCCTTCATGTTTGATTAGTTTTGTGTTGCTTTATGTTGGTTTACTTAAAATGCAGAACAATTTAGGGCCATGAATAATGTGCACTGCATCTCTTAAAAGTATTGGGTGGGCAATACTCCTTCAATAAGGTTTAGCGGTTTGGCAGCTAATAAATCTTTAATCCATTTAATATATATTGTTGTTTGTTATTCCTCCTTTATTTCCCCTGAAGCGTTCCTATCTTGATGCTGTATTTTGACTGAGCTTGTGGGAAACTAATTATTTAGAAACCACACATGTGGAACTCGTAGCAATTGTTTTCTTTGCTAGTTTGGTTTTCAGACTTCTTATAAGTCAGCTGGTATACTCTGAGGATCTCCTTGGAGATCTCTCTTTTAAAAATCTTTACTTTTAGTTACTTAGGATGCGTTTATAAATGGATAGTCTAAGCATAGGCACTAAGTAGGTAGCAGGTGAGTAGCATCTTCTATAGTGACAGATGGAGTAGGTGTTTGAGAGACCTTGAAAGATGAGTCTCCAGCAGCTGAACTTCCTTCCCTTGCTGGACAACTCTGGTGCTGACACACACAGACTGCACACATTGTCACTGAGACACAAGTGTTATTGCTGTAGATGGGATTTGGAACCAGCTGTGTCCTTGACCCCAAAACAACCTATATACACATTCTTCCTTATTCTGCTCATTTTATCCTTTTCGTGGCATGTATGAAGTTAGTGATCAAGTCTAAATATCAATTTTTTTAACTATTATTGAGAGTGAAAAAACACTTTAACACTGGATAGTATGCTTTTTCTACTGCATGCTTCATTTTGAGGTCTTAATTTAAAAGAGAGAGAAAGACAATAAGTAAATAAATAGCTTTTCAGTCCAGACAGTCCTTGTATGGATACCTAACTGGGAATGATGTCGAAGTCTATTGTGCTTTTTTCAAGTGTATTTTGAAAAGAGGTAGTTGCCTAGGTCTGTGTCTTTTTGAACAGAAGATTAATAAGCATGCATGGGGAAGAAAAATAAGTTCAGAGTATGTAAGTCAAAAGTTCTTAATGGGCCATCAATGGCAATGGCCAAATTAGAAATGATAGTAGAAAGAGAATGGAGAATTCCAGACTTACTTGTGCTTGAATAAGGGTTTCTTCTTCTCAAAGCACCTTCCCCTATTTGCTAGTCCTCCCAGAAGTACAGCTGGTGAAGCCTCTCTGAGGACACAATACCTTGCACGTTTCATTAGTGAAGTTGCTTGCTGTTAATGTTCTGAGAACTGTATCTTAAGTCTGTGCACGGCACAGTTGCCCAGTACAGAATGTTGTGTGTTGGTGCTCTGTTAAAAGCCATCTTTATTTACTCATGCCGTCTTTCAGTCTTTCTAAAACATTTGGGCTTGAAGACCCAAGCATGGATTTGCAGTTACTGCCAGCAAATGTTTTATTTGCAGGTTGTGACTTTAAATAAAAAACAAAACACTATATTTTTTTTTTCCCTCCCTCCTTTCTAATAACTGTTAGGAGTAAGAAAACCTTTGTCACTTGTTTTAAATATTTTTATGATGACTACTCCTTGTAAGCCTGTATGTGTTTATAGTAAATATTATACTGTGTTTGTCACCAGGGAGATTGCCACTATGAACTGGAGATTCAGCCTCACTTATGTATTGAAGATGTTAATGTTCAAAGGAATAAAAATCATCCCTTCATGACCAGCTCCACATCTGATCAGAAGGCATGCTCATCTAGAAAAGAGGTGGCAACCAGATCAAAAGTAAAACCATTTATACCTGATAAAGATGATAATGAGAGTGAATTCTTCACCACATTTAAAATAACAAAGCCAAAGACTCCAAAAGGAACTTCCAGATCTAATCTGGAAGTGCCTGTGTTAACTACAGATACTAATACTTCTGCTTCTTGCTCAGCAGGAAGACTTGCTGTGGTTGAAAATGCTGACCAAGGCAGTCAAGAGGATAAGGAACTAGAGGTGACATTTGACTTAAATGGATTTATTGACCTATGTGACAACAGTGACAGTACTGTAATTGATGAAAGTGCAGCAATGAAGGAAAACAGAACTGTGGATAAAGCTTGTAGGTCACTGGAGACAAACCACACGGGTCTGGGTTATAGTAGCTTCACAGCTGAGAAATCACCAGCGTCCTCTGACTTATTTTATCTTCCGGAATCCTATGTGGATTCATTTGCACTTGTGAGACCACTTGAGGAGCCTTCTTGGTTAAAACAAGTATTTTCCAATGTTAAAAAGCTTTTATCACAATTTCCTCCCTCTTTGAATAAAGTTTATGATTTTGAAAATATGGTGGGAAATGAAGAAATAGTAAGTCCTTTTCAAAAAGTTTTTTCTGATAGTTATTCAACGAGACTGCAGGACAAAGTCTTTCCTGCACCCTCAGAAGCTGATTATGCAGTGCTGCACTTTGAAAATCCTGAAAGGACTATCACCAGTGAATTACATGGTTCTTTAAGTACCTGTTTTTCAAAAACTCTGTCATCTTCTGAGACCACTGTTGTTAAAGCCAAAGAGGAGCTTCACTGGGATGACAGCTTTGAAAGTCTGCTTGACAATGAAGAATTCACTGAAATTCAAGAGAATCAATATTTTGCTCAAAAAGAAGATATTGAACTTGACAAGAAAAAAGTGGTAGTGGACGAAGAGAAGAGTATACATTTGTTTGAAGATGAACAACGTTATGACACAAATAATAGAAGCTTTTCTACAAGCAATAAGCATTTAGTCAGGTCAGATTCAGGTGGAAATTTCGCTGGGCCAGTTGCAGAGCAGGGCTCTGAGTGGTTTCCTTCCAAGGTGTGCTGCAGGAGCACTGATACAACCTGTGAGGAGCAGCCAAGAAGCAGTAAAACCACAGCCATGGAAATGCTGGGTGATGTTAGTATGAGTGAGCAGTCTCTGAATAATGATGATCTTTATGATTGTTCTCAAGAACTATTTTCTGTTAATTTTGATTTGGGATTTTCCATAGAAGAGCGTAAGAATGAAATCTTTGAAGAAAATATAGATACCAATAATACCAGAAAATCAAATGGTGCCTTACAGAGTCATGCAGATGTTAAATCCACTGAAGATAAAAAAAAATTACTGAATGATAGCTCCAAACTTGAAACAACATCGCCAGAGTGGGATTGCAAAGGTCTTGAGAAAAGAGATGCTTCCACACCATTGCCATTCCAGAGTAGGAGCATGAATGCCAGAGAAGGAGCTGGCGGTGCTTCTGCTGTGGTGCCTTTCCTGGAGTCAGGAGCTGAAAGAAGTGGATCACCCAAAGCTTTGGCTCCTGCACTTTCTACCCCACGTAGAAAGGTTATGAATATTAAAGCTAACAGAAGAATTTCTCTGAATGTCTTCTCTAGTGCCAGAGAAGAAATTGCAGAGGGGCCTCTTACAGATAAAGTAAATAAAATCCTATGTAGGCAGAACTTTGGGAGTTCAGCTGTGGATGCATTTCATTCCCATTTGGGAAGAACTGAAAACCTGGACCACACCAACATTCCTAGTTCACATGTGTCTCCTGCTGAAGGTAGGGATTGAAAGGGTACAGTTAGTTAGTGCCTTCATGTTTAAATTAATAGAATCCAATAGCTTTTGGATCCTCAATTTAGTTTTATGACTAAGGTGGGAAGGATGAAAGGGAAAGGGAATAATGTAAATTGTTCTAAATACTGGAAGTTGGGTCAGTGGGGACACTTTCCACCTTAGCTGCCTCTAAAGCCGTTTCTTAATACTCCCAGTGTCTGATTTGTAATCACCTGGATCTGTTGTACTCTGATCCCCAGATCCATGCCTTCATATTTTCCTATCATTGTTCATGAGGAGTCAAAACTACTGATTTCTGGTTTGTTGACAATTGACTTGTATTCAAAATTTTCTAATTATAACTTCAGCACAAGTCAGGATTGTCTTAAAGATATTGACTGTTTGTAAGCTCCATTCTAATTTTATCCCCTCCCTTTTCTCCCCCACTTTTGTCTTTCTCTGGTTTAGGACGGACATACCATAAAAAAAAGTATTACATATTCAGATATTGTCAATATATAAGTGTCTGTCATTCTTCACCTACAGGTCATATTCACAGGTCATATTCACACCCTTTGTTGTATTGCTCTCTTAGCAAACTTGAACTGCTTTCAAAATAATTGAGACATAATAGTACTTGGTCTGATTCATAAGGCACATTGAGGCATTATGAATGGCTTTGTTACTGTCCTTAGACACTGAAAAAAAGCAGAAACAGTCCTTTTGATGGTAAAAACATCTTTTTTCTTCTCCTTCTCTTTGAATTTGCCTGATAATTTGTTTACTGAAGTTGATTGATTGTTGAATGCCACCTTTCTTCCTGAATCATCATCACACCTTCGAATGGCTATGTTAGTTGGCTGAATTTAAAAATTGTTGTTTATTTAATAAGCAAGAATAATAAATTTAACAAACAAACCCACACAAAACCCCAAAACTACAAAAAGGAACAAATTGCTGTTTTAGAGTTTCAGGGTTAATAGTGAACCTGGATCAGGTTGTTTCATAAAACCCCAGGACAGAAGGAACCTCAAGGTTGGAATCTGGTCCAACCATTCTGGCAAACCATGACCTAGACTAGATGTCCCAACACCCTGTCCAGTCTAATGTTAAGAGTCCACTGTTGGGGAATTCACCGCTTCCCCAGGGAGATTATTCCAATGGCTGATTGTTCTCATTGTGAAAATTTTTTCTCTTGTGTCCAGTTGGAATCTCCCCAGGACTAACCTGTGTCCATTATCCCTCATCTTTTCCATGTGGCTCCTTGTAAGAGGAAGTCTTCATCCTCTTGTAGCCACCCTTTAAATACTGGAATGTAGTGACCACATCTCCCCTGAGCCTTGTTTTCTCTAAGCTGAATAAGCCCACCTCTCTTGGCCATTTCTCAAACAGTTTCCCAGTCTTTGGAGCATCTTTGTGGCCCTTCTCTGGGCCCTCTCCATCCTGTCCACATCTATTTTGTACAGCAGGGACCAAAACTGAGCACTGTATTCCAGGTGTGGCCTGGCAGGCACTGAGTTAGAGAGCGTGGTGCAGTCAGGTCTTGAAAACCTCTCCAGGCAATGTATGCTGTTGAAATGGATAGTTATTGTTTTTTATATATGTTCCTGTAGAAGTGGAAAGTTTGGGTATTTTGTACTTTTCCTTAAAGAAATTAAAACTTTGAGTGATTCGGTCAGAACCAGCTCTCTTTCCCTCCCTATCTTGCTATACACTTAAAGAAACAGGGAAAAATAAGACAGGATGCTGTAGGTGCATGTAGCATCAAGCCTGCTTTGGGGTGGGAAGGATGTTAATCAGGCAGTGTATCTGTTGCACCAAATCTTGGGTCTCTCCATCAGAACTGCAGATTTGTCATGCACAAAGGAGGATTTTCTCTTTTATAAAAGCAGTCCTTTGTAAAACCAAAAAGGCTGCAATCATTTGAAAAGGAATTGGAAAAGGATTTTTTTGTGAGCTCTGGTCTTGTTCAGTGGACTCAAAGGGAGATACGTTACAAAATGCTTCCAGAAGTGCAACTCTTACTCAACTTTAAAGGGCTTTTGCTCTTGTTTTCAAGATACCTTTTTCTGCACTTATACTGCCTGGGATAATCACTTTCACTCAGAGACTCTCCAGGGAAGCAGGATTTTTTGTATATCTCAGCTGGAGATTATTTATTTTGATTACCAATGCTAAAGAGAACAATATTTGCCACATAAATCAATAAGTAATCTCCTTTGCAGGTACTTCTATAAGAGAGACAGATTTTGATTTTGATTGCTCAGTTATAGAAATACTGCGTTCTGAACAACACATTTTCTTGTGAATGCTGTTTGCTATTTTTTCCTGTAGGAACTGGCAGCGAGAGTGAAGAAGAGATAGTTTTCCAGAGAAAAAACAGGAGAAAAAAGAATGTTTTGAAGTCTCCTGATGTGAGTCTTAGCAAAAGAAAAAAAAAAAAGAAAAGAGGTGCAAGATGTCAAATCAAACACCAAACCCCTCGTTGCAATTATACTTATTCTGTTTACACAGGCTATGAATGATAGCGACTTTGAATCACCAGTGTGTGCCAGGAGAAAACGTCGGCACCCACGTGACATGGTAAGGGCAAGAAGTAGTGCAAGCTCATTTCTGGAGTATATATTTAAACATTTACTTTCTCAGTCACTAGGCAAGTGTTCATATAAAAATATTTTATGCCATTTGACCTAACGAGTATTAGAATGCAATTGCTTTCCTTCCTTCAATTCTTTCTCAAGGTCTCCAAAGATGACTTTGTAGGTGGGTTTTGGCAGTGAAATACTGTTATAGGCAGGAGAGCTGCTTCTCTCCCTTTGTGGAAGGCAGTGAAGTAACCTTTGCTGCAATGCTTTGAGGAAAAAAATAACAACTCATGTCACATTTGACCTGATTTTTCTTCCAATTAACCTGTTTTTTCTGTTCCTTTTGTGTTTATTAAGGTGATTGGCCTGATTGCGTTATTTTGCCATAGCAGGCCAGCCACATAAAAATTAGGTACTGCTTAAAACCCCCAGTTGTCAAAGGATGATTGTGTAATCAAAGTATTGCTTGCTTTAGTCTTTATTTACTGAGGTGTTTGTGAAATGTTCCTCTAGTCAGACGTGTCCAGTGATGACAGCATGGATTTTCACAAGAACTCTCACAGGACCATAAATAACTCCACAGCCTCTAACAGAAACCAGCTGAGAAGCACAAAACGGCCAAAGGTCAAGAGCAGTCTCACAAACAAGGTCTGTGGCATTACATCTCTCTTAATATGCTGAAGGTTGTACTTGAAGTGGTTTGTGTTTAAATTGCAATGTAGATAATGGCTACACATTGTCTTATATATGTGTATGGAGGTATGTGCACGTTGGCAAAGTTACAAAGTCTAGGTCAGAAGAATTGGTCTTTGAACACGAGCAGCACATCATGTTACCGACCAAAACAAAAAAAGACACAGGAGACATAATGAAATTCTGCTTCATGTCCAAACAGCAAGAATGGGTTGAAAATATTTGCTCATTTGTCTATATTGATACGTAAAAAAAAAACCCAACAACAAAACAAAATATGAAAATGACAGAAATGTTGAGCACTGGTTTCACATACTTAAGGTGAAAATTCACCGTGTCATTGGGTGACTCATTCTGGAGCTCATCTGTATTTTATGGCCTAAAAAATTTAGCTTCTATTTTATGGCCTTTGTATGATCTCGTGATAAAACTGTATCATAGTAGGCATGCAGTTGGGCAATTGTTTGGTTTTAAAACATTGTTTAGGGGGGTCAAGGCTCAGAGCTGTTTTACTAAGCTTCTTGTCAATGTGAAATCTTGAAACACTGGATAAAGGGTCTTAACCCTCACAACCATTGCCTGACTTTCAGAAGAATCTGCATAATAATCACAAGCAAAATAACAATCTACATTGCAAGTAGAACTCAAAGATTAGTCAAGCTCGGGAAGCTCAGGTTCTTGACCAGAACTTAGGCTATTAGGATACTTGATCATATGAATTTACCACCTACTCTAGAGGTTTTCACCTTTGGATATGTTAAGACAGAGATGGTCCCTCGACTGCAAAGCTTAAATCTTAACTTAGTGCTTTACATTTTAATATGTCATTGCAGCAGGACTGGATACAGGAGAGGATGTAGGACAGAATCATGTAATAAGTTTAATAGCTCTTAAATATGCATAGAAATGGTTCTGCTGGGCAAAAATTACTGTAATTGGGGCTCCAGGTCCCTAATGTTGGATATTTTTAATGTTTTAAAGCTAATCTTCATTATGCAGACTTCGCTGTCGCATCAATATTTTATGTTCTGAATGTTCTGGAATACAAAGAAAGAGGTAGATGAAAAATCCATTTCGCAGTTTTATTTAAACATATTTTTTAATGTGAGACCAAAAGGTTCATGGAAAAAGAGCCTTGTATACTTACAAAATTCTACTCTGCCTTCACGTATCATCTTACCTAAGCATACTGATGTTTAGTTAAGATGATACATGAAGGCATATGGTCCTACCTAAACAGCAGCGATGAACATGTCAGAATTCCAGATCCACGGAAGGTTCAAGACATCAAAATCATTCTGACCTGTCCACCACCAGTTACAGCGTTCTGTCAGAAGTTCAGCTAATGGAGTTGTAAATGCAGGAATGATCTGCAGTTAAAATAACAGAGGTTATGAGAAGCCCAAGGTGACCAAAATAGTGACTGGCACTGAGTTCTGAGGTTCAATAAATAATAGAAGAATGTGGTAGCTTGTTTCCCAGGTGTGATTGTTCTCATGACTCTCAGTTTCTGGTGTCACAGGGCTTTTCACACTGCAGGGTTTGTCCCCTGTGTAGTCCTTCAGAAGTAAGAAGGATTAAGACTAATTGGCAATAGCATTGAGAGTGCTTTCCTGTAAACAGGTGACCTCCAATATGTTTCAGAATAGTCAAAACTGTTCTAGAAAAGGGGCTAGTAATAATGCCTGTTGTTTAGGCTTCCTAATTGGTGTAAGCAAATAATTAAAACTTGGAAAAACTGAAAATCAGAGGTGTCACTGTAGCACAGTTTACTCCAGTCTTCCATGTACTAAACTAAAATTCACAGCTTTGCTTTTTATTCAGAGTATTTTGAAGGTAAAGAGTTATTCATTTGGAGTAATTGGGTTACATAATAGGTTTTTTTTTTGGGGGGGGTTGTTTGTTTGTTTGTTTCATGTTTTACTTTAGTACTCTATAGCTGAAATCATAAGAGAAACAGTTAGCTGAATAGAAAGTCTCTCTGACGAAACATCTTCCTGAATTCCTTTTGTGTCCATGTGCATTCTAGTGAGCATTTTGTTGTCTGGATTTGATGGAATTAGGTACCAATGCCTGTATCCTGTCTCTTGGGCTGCAGTTCACATGTGAAGTGCCTCATCTTCCCTGAAAGACAAACATTGAAAGTTGTATTGTCTTATGAATTTATGAAATAATCTCAAGTCAGAAAAGAGCAAACCAGTTTGAAATCTGTATCTGAAGTTTTTAGAGGACCTGGGTTCAAAGTAATGCAGCATGTCAAAATCAAATCAGATTTTGAAAGAAAATAAAATGAGTAAAACTACATTTGTAAGTCACAAAATAAACTAATATTTTGGAGTAGCTCAGCTACAATGTGTTATATTTGTAAACTGCCTGTGCTGTTAACTAGCAGGCAATGCTGCACACTGTGGTAACCTTTGGCCAGGGCTTTGAAATGGAAACCAGCTTCACCTTCCTGTACTGTTAGGCAGATGTTTGTGTGCTGTCCTTTGTTGCACCAAACTTCATGTTCCTTACATCAGCTCTCCAAGTGATGGATTCTCATTTCAAACCAGGAGCATCGAAGCAGCTGATGCTGTGAAATAATGAGCTGATTTAATCAGAGGTCTCACAGGCAATATTAGTTAATTGGGAGCCAGCTTTTAACTAAAATTTGGGGGGTTTTTATTATTTTTTAGACTGCAGCAAGACAGTTTTTAGATGAAGAAGCTGAGCTGTCCCAGCAGGATGCAGACTGTGTTTCTTCTGATGAGACTGATGATGAAGAGAAGGAGCTGAACTCTTCACTTGTTCAGTTCCTGAATGACGATGTGGAAATCACGCAAGTGTTAAATGGTAAATGAGAAAAGTTCTTTATGCTTTTAAGATTTGGGGTGTTGCTTAACAAGTGATGTGTGATAGGCATGGACATTCAGTCAGTTAATTAGCAGTAACCTCCTCAGCTGTGGTAAATCAGATGCTTTCCATTATATGTTTGTACCTTGTCTTCTTTTATTCTCATAGGTTTCTTACGTAGTAAGTTCTTCACTGGAGTCTCTACTATGTGATAGCTTTGGGCAGGCTGGAGTCAGTTCTTTGAGGACTGTGGGCCAGATCACCCTCACTAAACCTCAGCCACCCCCGCCTGTGCCATTGTGACTGAACATAATATGCCAGTTCAAGTAGAAATTTCTGAACTTCTCAGGTGTTCTGTTAAAGAGAAACCTAAAATATGGTATGAAATAACAATAGATAACATTACAGTGCTGGTACTGACAGAGCTGAGAATATAATGCTGCTTTCTGGCTGAGATGCTTACTTACCCTGTGCTTACGAACCTTATCTTTCCTTAGGATATTTGCATGATGGAATCATCTTATTACCATTTAAGATTCCCAGATGTTGCTAAGAAATTCCCTCCTCCACTGAAATTGTGAATTGTTCCCTGTAAGACCCTGTCTGGATTTCAAAACACCCATCCCTTTTCCATAGTCTCTGAAATAAGTTGTGTTTATTCTGGGAGTGACTTGGAATGTGAAAAACTGAATGATTTGAGGTTTCCTGTGGCAGATATCACCCTTGTCCCTGCCATGGCTTGCCTGGGCTCTGCCTGCTGAGAAAAGCTTCCCCATGGCAGTCCTCATGACAGCACCATGGGTAGATCTAGTCCTTCACTTCAGGATTTTAAGAGTTGTCTGGAGAATCACAAATTCTCCAGGTTTGTGGGAGACTATAAAGGAATTACTTAATATAGAAAACAGAGTGTAATAATAATGAATTAAAAATGTATCCTTACTAATACTGTATTCTCTTTTATCATCTTGTTTTAATGCAGACTTCGAGATGAAAGGAATTTACCTGAAATCTGTGCGTAGTCCAGCTCTTGGCAACAGATACAAAATGGTTCATCGTGAATTTAACGCCACGGAGATTTTCTCACAGGTATGAAACGAAATTACATCTGTCCTTGTGAAATTCATATGGTGTGTGACTGTTTAGGTTCTAATCCTACTTTGAAGTGTAGTTTGCAGCCTATAGTGGATAAATAATAATTTCTAACACAAGACTTCATTTGGTTTTGACTTCATTTTGGTTTTTAAGTTAATGTGTGCAGACACTGATGCTTTAATAGAAGCATACACACCCTGTTCTTCAGCTGGAGGGAGGTTGTCCACCAGTCTGAAGCAAAAGCATCCCAGTCCCTAGTTGTCTTTTCACTGATGGTGATCATTGTTGATCAATGTGGGACAGCACAGTCCTTCCAGATCTGGCAATGTATCTCCCCTATTCACTGTCTTCCACTGTCACAAAGGATGCCAACTGCCACATCCTAAGGATGAAGCCTCTGACCCAGTATGTGATGTTTTGAGGCTCTCACTCAACTTCCCAGTTTGGTGAAACAAGCAACCCCCAAATGGAGGTGTAACACTTCGGATGTTACAGGGTTATATGTCAGGTTGCCCTGTGCTCTTCATGCCATACAGGCAGTAGTGACAAGGGATAGGATCATAGAATAGTTAGGGTTGGAAAGAACCTTCCTTCCAAAGAACCTTCCAACCCCCCTGCCATGGGCAGGGACACCTCACACTAAACCATGTCACCCAAGGTTTCGTCCAACCTGGCCTTGAACACTACCAGGGATGGAGCATTCACAACCTCCCTGAGCAACCCATTCCAGTGCCTCACCACCCTAACAGGAAAGAATTTCTTCCTTAACATTTGTCTAGCAATTAGAAAGTTAGCTCCCGAAATAATAGATTATAGAATAACACAGAATGGTTTGGATTGGAAGGAACCATCCAGTTCCAGCCCTCTTCCATGGGCAGAGACACCTTCCACCAGACCAGGTTACTCCAAGCCTTGTCCAGCCTGGCCTTGAACACTGCCAGGGATGGGGCAGCCACAGCTTCACTGGGCAACCTGTGCCAGTGCCTCACCACCCTCACAGGGAAGTTCTTCCTAATATCTAATCAAAATCTCCCCTCTTTCATCTTAAAGATATTCCCCCTTGTCCAATTCCTACATACCCATGTGAAAAGCCCCTCTCATCTTACTTGTTAGCCCCTTTAGGTACTAGGAAGCTGCTGTAAGGTCTCCCTAGAGCCATTTCTTGTCCAGGCTGAACAACCCCAGCTCTGTCAGCCTCCCTGCACAGCAGCAGTGGCTCAATGTCCTTCCCCCTGTGCAGACATGTGCAAAGGAGATACTCTTGTCCATAATTTAGCTCGTTTGGTGGTAGTGCTAGCGAGCAAGTCTTGCTTCACTGGTGATATTACAATTAACGTTTGCATTCAAAGGTTTCCAGTGGCCTGATCAAAATCTGAGTGTATGCTCATTCTGGGCTCAGCTAAGGGTATGTTGAGCCCTTCTGGGAAGTAGCTCAGGAACTTCAGAGCAAGGGAGGGTTTGGGAGGTGGGGAAGCTCCTAGGGTCTGCAGTACTTGTGTGTATTATGGATTGTGTAAGCAACGTGCTTTATGGACAGGAGAAGCAAAATCATTACAATATTTCAAAACTTACTGGGTTTGGGTTTTTTCTCCCCACAGATTCCTGAGCAAGACCAGGCTTATGCAGAAGATAGCTTCTGTGTTGTAGAGGAGGAGGAAGAAACCTGCAGAAAAAGTGAATCTAGTGAGGAGGAAGTGTCCATTAATTTTGACCTCCTAAATAATGAGGACTTCACTAATGGAAGAAAACAGTACCTCACTCGACGCAGACAAAAAGTAAACCAGGCCAGGATGGAAGAGAAGTATTCAGCCCCAGTGCAAAAGAAGAAACTATCCCGAATTATTGTTCTCAGTGATTCTAGTGGGGAAGAAACAAGTGTCAGTAATGAAAAGCCCATGGAAACAGACTGTGTCAGGGCACAACAGGAAAATGTTAAGTTACCCAAGTCATTTCCTTCGGTCTCTTCTGCGCAGCACAAAGAAATTGCTGGGGAAACCACTGTTCATCATTCTACAGAGGATAAAAACAAGATGCTTCTTGGCTTGAAAGCTTCAGTATCTGAAATGCTGGGTTTTCACCCAGACCATCAAGTCAGGAGCACACGCTTTTCACCAGCCATCACTAGCTCTGCTTTGGGGAAGGAGAATCTCCAGGCTTCCAGTGAGGTTGGTGTTTGTTCAATGCAAAGGCCTTCCTCTCACCTCATGTTTTCTAAAGAAGCAACCCTGTCAGGACCCTGGTGTATTGCACTGTTGTTCTGAGGGCTGTCAGCAGTGTGGTAAAGGAGCAGAGCTATTCTGCTTGTACTGCTTTGCACCATCTCCCTTTTCTGTGATACAGGAAGCATTTGTACTCACATGGTGACCTGGAGAGTATCTTAGCAGTCAGTAATAAAAATCATGGAGGAATATGGATCTATTTCAAGTTGCAGAGAGTATCCACTAATTATTTGGGGTTTGTAGTTATAAAATACGTGTTTGCTGTCCTAAGTGAACAGCCTTCATAGTCTGAGGTTGGATTCCTGACTTCTTACTCTTTTCTGCCTGACTTCTATCATTTACAGGATTCAGGTTTTGTTGAACTGATCTTAAAGGTCTTTTCCAGCCTAAATGGTTCTATGGCTCTGTGAAGGCTGCATGCTTTTGTCATTCAAGCTGCTAAATAATTGGATTAAAAAGAAAAAAGTAGAACAAAGTGTATCTGTTAAGCATCAGTATTTGAAAAAATATATTCTTTATGGGCATGTTGTTCTTTGGTGTTCTGCTTCTGTGATTTCTGAGAATTATAGTGTGTTTTGCATCATTTACAGGTGACAAGTTCTTTGAAGAATGCCAGTAGAAGTACTTCAGTTCCATCTTGTTCTGCTTCCAAAACCCCCTCTTCAGCTACAGCTCTGTTTTCTCGAGACCCTCTGGAGGAAAAGCCCTCACTCTGTGTTCTGGTAGATAGTCGTGAGATCTCCTCTGGAGCAGAGGTGATTTCCTCATTGAAGGCAGTCCATGCTGTGAAGGTGCAGGTTTGCACTCTGAGCAGCAGCGATTACATCGTGAGCAACCGCATGGCGGTGGAAAGGATGTTTATGTCAGAATTACTGAACTCTGTGAACAGGACTAAAGTCACCCAGAGGATCCAGCACCTGCAGAGCATGTTTGAGCGAACATGTGTGGTTGTGGAAACAGACAGGATAAAACCAGGTAGGTGTTCCAAGGGTAGGAGATGCACCTGTATCTGCTCAGGGCTTGCATTGGCCACACTGGCTTTGTGTATGGCACAGGCAGAAAGCAGATTGAAACCCTGTACTGTAGTCTCTGTAGCAGCATTACATTAATAAGGTCACCAACTGAAAGTTAAAATTCATTTTGCTTTTGAGGGCCATTTAATAGAAGCACGCTGGATCCAGCTGGGTATGCTGCTTACCAGTTGCTGAGGCAGGGAAAACCAAGTTAATTTGGACATTATTAACTGACCATATTAATAAGCCCAGAACCCCCCAACTTCAAGGCAGATTTCAGCAAAGGTGAGAACAGCAGAATAAAGGAACAAGCACAGTTTTTTCCATGCTCTATACTAAAATAATAGAGGACTCAAGAAAAGTGAGTTCTCTGTCACCCTGAAAAGGATCATTCTTGCAATCCAGATCCAGTGAGAATCACAGCTGGTCTGGGCACACCACCTACATACTGTGTAACTCTACCTCCAAATTGGAGACAGCGAACCATGTGCTGGCTGCTGCTTGGACAAGTGAAAGGCGATCAGCTGAATGAGATCAGTTTTTAGAAGAAGAGAGCAGCACTCCTACAAGGAGTTACTTTGGGAAGGCTGCAGGTGAGCTATCACCTTGCATCACAAGGCACAGAACAGAGTTACAAAGACGCTTCCTGACTTGGTTAAACATTTGTGGGAAATTCTAGACTATTTCTTGAATTTGTATAGTTTGGACAAGCCCTTTGTTTTAATCCTAAAATCCAAATTATGAATCAAACCATTTTACTAACACTGCTGTTCTCAGTGCCATGTAGAAGAGAACTGAGCTGCCTTGCTTGCACCTGCTTTGCAGAAGAGGGAACTGGAGCTCACAGTTCCAATTAAATTACAGATGTTCTAGTGGAGTAAAACTCCACTACTTGAAATCAAATTGTTGTGGATGCAGCTCTGGTTAGTGACATAAATCCGATTTATCACTAGTTGACATATGAAAACGATAGAATTTGTCACTGGCAGTGTAGCTTCTCAGAGGGGTTGCAGGTGAGCCCTTGATCTGCTTTATTTCCCCATTGCTGGGGGGCTTATCCATTTTCATTGGTTGTGCCCAGTTTTTATCATGATACAGTTTCAGAGCACTGCTGGTTTGTTATTGACAGTGCTCAAGTGCATTCTGATGTTTGTGGCTTTACCAAACCTCTTCTGACTTGGTCTGTCACCTATCATGTATTTCTCCTAATGGCATTTAATTTGCAATTTCAGTATTACTACCTAAACTCGACCTTTAGAGTACCTTTACCTTCACTATTCAGGTAAAACTGAATAAATTCTGCTCCTTGCCCCCTCCTGCCTCCTTGAGATGTTTTTCCTCATCTTGTTTTTGGTTGCGAGTTCTCAAGGCAGGGGATCTTTGAGCTGTTTTGCTTTGCAAGTAATTGATGTTCTTGTTTTCACAGTAAATGATTCCTTAAATCTCACTGAGGACTTCTGTATTTTTACTCTGCAGGAGAAACCTCCCGATTTTTCCAGAGGACGCAGTACTATGACAGCATGCTCTCAGCCTTCGTCCAGGCTGGCATCCGAATTCTTTTTAGCTCTTGCCAAGAGGAAACTGCCGGTTTGTTGAAAGACCTGGCTTTGGTGGAGCAAAGGAAAAACGCTGCCATTCGCGTGCCAGTGGAGCTGGAGGGTCACAAACAGGAAATGCTCAACTTCTACTTGAGCATTCCCAACATCAGCTACCCTACTGCTCTCAATATGTGCCATTACTTTGACTCTGTGAAGAAGATGGCCAACAGGTAACAGCCGCAATGTTTAGCAGGTGCTCTGAGGCCTCACTTCTCTTTCATTCCTCTCTCCTCCAGGGCGTCCTGCTGGTGTAGTTGCTCAGGCAGATCCTTTCTGCATGTTTCTGTTGCTACCAGAGCTCCCAGTTTTCCTGTCCCTGCATCATTCCTGCTCTTTATGCATTTTTCTATCTTTTCGAGCCAAGTGGATGGGGTTGTGCTTCCACTATCCCTCCTACTTGCTGTACCTTTTCCTTTCACTATCCCTCCTACTTGCTGTACCTTTTTCACTATCCCTCCTACTGCTGTACCTTTTCCTTTCCCCTCTCCTGGCATTCCCTGTTCTCACTGCAGCTTTCTTTGACTTCCTTAGCCTGGTGTGCTCACAGCCCTCAGAAATGCAGGGAGAGGTGACTGCCAGCAGCACATAGCATTTCTGCTGCTTGCTTCACACTGGATGCTTCTTGCCCACTGGCAGTTTCCCCTTTTGTCCAGGCATCCCCTGGTGCTCTCCAGAGCCACAGGTGAGATGTTCTGCTATGGTGTCTTACAGCTCTCCCACTGACATCGCCACTGCTGCCCAGGTCAGCCTGCAGAAGGCCGAGGAGATCTACCGCTACTTCCACTGTGGTTTTGACATGCAGATGCTACCAGAGAACCTCTGCGCTAAAGGGAAAAGTGGTGCAGCTGCCAGGAGCTGAGGGGAATAAAACTTGCCTCCTGGAGCCCCAGGCCATTTTTTTTAATTGCACTTTACTGAGTTCCAATTTACTGTAAAATATGTAAATAAATCCTTGCAGAACAATGAGGGGCTTTCGGCATGCTACCTCCCCTGCTGGTTGTCACTGCATGGAAGGCTGTGTCCCTTCTGCCTCCCACCCTTGCCAGCTGTGCCACACACATGGCTCTGAGCAGATCTGGGCCTCATCACTCCAAAACTCATTTTGGAAATAACTGTGGTGATGAAGAAACACACCAGGTGAAGCCTGGCTGCCATGGGACAGGCGGCAGTTTGTTGCCACACTGTGGCTGCCTAGCAAAGGAGCAATTTTCTGTCTTCCTATCACCTCTGGGAGGGAAATGAACCAAGATAAATAACCTAACAGCAAATGACTTGTGTGGGTCTAACAGACCAGTAGCAGGCTGCTTATCAGCCATTCATGCCTATTTGAAAACAAAAGAGGGGATGAAAACTTGCAGATGAGGGTAACAAGATAAACAAAGACTGACTGGCAGCTTGTAAAGATTCCAAGGAATGCAAAGGAGTCCAGACCATGTGTGAGTAAAATGAGCTTGTCCCTTTTTATTACATTAAGGAAATGTAAAAATTCATACTCTCAGCAGAGGAAATTAAAAAGCAATTCCAGCTGGTTACTATTATACATTTATTGTACAGCTGTATTTCTTACAATTAACCAAAACTTGCCAGAAATTGGTATCCATGTGCATTTCTTCCTTCCCCAGGAGGAACAGGGCAACAGCAACAAGGAGCCACTGTGTATACCTGGGAAATGATACATGGTGCCAAAGAGGCAGCAAGGCAAGCCTTGGTGCTAAAACACATAAAACCACTATAGGCCACCTTGTAACATCACACAAATGCTACTGCAGAGGCATGGCCAAACCCTTTGCTGCATATGAAAGGGACAGTAAGTGTTCAGCTAATGAAATCGACAAAGTTCATCAGGAAGAAGAATAGGAATCATCCTGCTGTTCTTCATCTGACGAGTCTGTTGCCCCCGTCATAAAGAGCTTCCCTACCAGAGAGGGCTGTGTCACTTCTGCAAGAAAAACAGGGTTATGAGTGTGTGTGCCCAAGCTCAGTAAGCAATTACAGAAGGTCAAAAAAGCTAAAGTGCTTATGAGAAACAGACTGCAGAAAAATTATTAGACACAGATTGGGGAAACCCAACAAGCCAATGGCAATGTAAAAGTCAGGTGAAGGAGCCTGAAATGATGGTGACTACTTACTTGTATGGAATGGGAAGGTCCTGCGGGATGATGGCGTACCAAGCACACCTCCAGCCTGACGGATAGAAAGGACCTGGTGAGACTACAGTGCAGCACGCTGGATGGGCAGCACAGCCCTAGGGGCTGATGCAGCCTCTGAACCTCATTGGAGTTCAGTTGCCCTCCTGCTGTGCTATGTTTTCAATAAAGGTTTGAACTGTTCAGCTGCTATAAATGCTGTCACTGACATTTCTTGGCTTCTGGGATCTCAGCTTTTCATGGAAAAGTCAGAAATAACAAAATCTAGGATACTGAAGGAATAAATACATAAATTGAGGAACTGATAGAAAATGAGAATTATTGTTTCCTACAGTACAGAAGAACAGTAAAAAGTAACAGGACCTTCATATGTACCTATAGATAACCATTACAAGTCCTGAAAAGCATTTTTAATCCTAACAATAAATAGCTCTTTTCTAACAAAAATAACTTTTCTCTGAGAAAAGCAGATACAAAACCCAGCAGTTTGGGAGGAAGTAGGGGAAGTTTCCTGTTTTCCATCCTGTATATATACGCTAGTCTGTGGTCCAGGGATTCTCCCCTGCCTATTGCTTAGCTAAACCTTGCATTGTTAGGGTGAAACTAGGTGGCATTCAAGGAAACCAGGCTTATCACCTTCTTCTTGACATTGTCCCAGGTGCCTCTGCTGCCCTTTGTGTTCTTCTGCATTCTGAATATGTACTTGTCGTAATCATTCCTGCAGGTATAATTGAGCAAGTTAGTGTCACCAGTGTGCTGACCACAGAATCGGCTGGACATAGTTAAAAGTGGTACACATACAACTCTAATACATCATTGGCATTAAAAACAGTCATTGGGCATTTAAATATCACAGCAACTCTGGGATTGTAACACCACAGCAGCATTGGATCAGATCACATGCTAGATCTCTAAATGCAAGCACCAGGCAAAGCTTCACCAGCTCCCCAGGTGAGGTTCATTTCTTGTCCATTAGATAAAACACCACTCACACACCAAGTTTCAAGATGATTCAGTCTGTTTCAGGAAAGCCTGAAGCGCCTGGGTTAACAGGGTCAGACTCAAAATGAGCACAGAAACAGCTGTTGAGGCTGAAGCCTAATCACTGCCTTCTCCGAGTAAAAGGACATTGTTGACATGGGTTTTGCTGCGTATGCTTAGTTGGGTGGCTTAAAGGGCACACACTGCCAAAGGAAAGGGCTTTCATTAAACAAATCTCTGAAGGACTACAGGATTTGCTATGTGTGCTCCAAGTCTGAAAGTGAACTGGTGTCCCAGTTCCAAGAGTGATCTTGGGTGACAAAAAATAATCTTGGAGAAAATGAGAAAGGAAGAGATTAGCAGAGGGATAGACAGCTGTAGGAGCTCCTACCTGTTGATGGGTACCAGCATACCAGGGCTGATATGCTCACACTGAGGGGTTTTTGCTGTAGGGAAGACAGCTGAGGAAGGTGTGATTGGGTTGTCCGTAAGTGCAAAAGCATCATCATCATCATCATCTTGGCTTCCCTGGAATGTTGGCAACTACAAAGTCACAGCAGAGCAATCAGTGACCTGTCCTTTGTAACAGAAGTCTGCTGAAAAGGCTCCTCATAGGTCTGGCTCAGCAGCCACAGGCCTTGCACAACACTATGGACCATGATGGTGTCCCTCTTCCCCACAGAGAACCCCAGATTCTATTCTCAACAGGCAGTTGCTCTGTTCCTTTGCTTACTTCAGCTGCTTTTTTGACATCTGGAGATGCAGAAACCAGCAATGTGCACAGCTGATATAACACAGGTATGCAAGGACTCGACAGAGTGGCTACACAATGCCTCTGTCCAGCACTTAATACTCACATTGATGCCCAGTAGTTTCCTGGCCTTTTAGGCTGTGACTACATATTCAAAAATAATATTCTGATTAAAATTATAAGCTTAAAATTAAAATTATACTTCTTGGGGGAAGGATTTCAGGATAACTCAGTGAACTTTAATTTTGAAGAGAGAGAACTGGAAAGGCTCAGAGAGAAGTAGACATGACGATAAAAAACACAGCTCCCCCACTCAGGAGCTGCTGGAACTTAGCACCAGAAATTGCAGGTGCAAAGAGGCTGTATAGGTTCAAGGAGAAGCTGGTCTTGTACATGAAGAGGAATCCATCCACAAATGACTCCTAAGTTTACACATGGCACAAGCCAGGAAAAATGAATTTTGGAGGGAAAGGATTCAACAACTGGCTGAAGTTGTATTCTGCCCCAAGAGGAGTCTCCTGTAGAATCCCTCTGCAGAAGCAAGGTGTCTTAGACAAGGATGCATGGCCTTTTTTGTGTCCAACCCACTCATACTCATCATGGGGATTTCTCCACAGCACTGCTTATGGAAAGCAATGCAATTACCACTGCTTAAATTCTAACTTCCCCATGAGTGTTATTCCACTTATGGATGTGTTCCAGAATAAGAAATGCACTGCTGCTAAGAAGAAAATCCACCAACAACTATATGAGGCGATAGAGAGATGCCGCTCCGTCCATCTGTAGCTGAGGCACTACTTTAATAGGCAGAGCTAACTTGGGCAGAGAACAGCAAAGATGCATCATGGACTATACGTAAAGAATTCCCTACAGAAAAAAAAACTAATTCTCTTGTTAATTAAGTGGCTTTCTCTTTACAAATGAAAACAGGCTTAATTGACATTGAGAGATGGGCAACAAAGCTGGTGAAGGGCCTGGAGTACAAGTCTTATGAGGAACAGCTCATATATACACTGTTTTCCCAGATTTACCTTTACTTTTCTATTCTGAAAGGGTGATGCAGTGAAAACATCATCATGGTTGTCCTTCGGCAGATGCTCCAGGAAATCTCTCATCTGCTGCTTTCTTTTCAACGTTCCCACTTTGGCAGTTATTGTAACCAGCTCTTTCTTCTCTACACAAATCAAAATAGTAATTGTTCTAAAGACGTCACTTTAAAATTCACTAAATGCAATCAGTGCTAGTGATAAAGAGTCCAGTCTGTCCTCTGTGGCAATGTCTCATCTTCTTTATGATCCTTTGTGTTCTTAAAACAATTTATGCTTTCAAAAAGAACTTCTCTACTATATTTTAAGTGGAAGCTTACTCCAGAGCCTTACATAACTGTTGCAAGTGTCAGCCAATTTGTTATGATTTTAACAGAACTATTCATGCATTGGCATTTCAGAGAAAAAGATCCTAAGGCTTGTCACCTGTTTTAAGAGGAATAAAGTGCTCAAAGGCTCTGCTGCACAAAGATCAGTTTAGTGTCCTCAGCACAAGGTTTATGGAATGCTCACCTCAGGCTTCAGCATGCACACTTGTATCCTGTCAGTGAGAGGAGCTGCTATTGAACAGCTTTCCTTCCCTAGGCACTTATTCCCTGCATTAAGGAACTGGATTGAAGATCTTTCACCTTTCACTTTGGAGTGTACTTGCTCTCTGCAAACATGAACTACTAACTTCAGAACAAGACACGAAACAGCAACAGGCACATCAGTGCCAGATACCCCAGCATGCAACCTTGCTGTTCTTACTCTGTTGCCCTTAGTGCATCCAAATGCCCCTTATCTTTTTTTGAGAGACAGTTCTAAAAGTAGTTCATCATCACTACTCCAGGAACCTCTTAAGGTACAAACAGCTGTTTTCCCATAGGTGACAAGGCCAGTTTAAGACTTCCCATCATGCAAAAATTGAAAAAACTCTAAGAATATCCTTTGTCTCCTTGTTACTTCGCAGTCATTTATGCTGTCCTCCAAGCTCTGCAACAAGCTTTACACTGCAGATGAGTCTTCACTCTCAGACCCTGATGAGCATTTATGTCTGTATCTGTCATTCCATAATAAATACTGAATTTTAGATTATTTTAAAATGACAAAATACCCCAAAACAAGAGGTCAGTACCTTTCCGTTCCAATTTTCCTGAAGCTGTGGCTTTCCTGACATGTGTTTTGGAACGTGTTGCCTGTTGTTCTGCATATTTCTGCTGGCACTCTTCAGCAGAGCGAGACCCCACCACCATGGCAACGTCCACCCAGAAGCCATTCCTGTGCTTTGGAAATGATGCAACAGCCCTGCCAAAAGAATACAGCCACAGCCTTCAGCACACTGCAGGACCTGCACAGAACTGCCAGGGAAAGCATCTGGAGACCAGCTGCCCTCCCTGGAAAGGACACTGATGTCTCTGGTGTCTTCTTCAGATGCTTTAAAACATGCAGATTTATTGGGACCATTTAAGGTAATGCCTCCATTACCTATTATTCTCCTGTATTTGCAGCCACCCGCCCCCCCCCCCCCCCCCCACCCCCCCCCCCCCCCACCCCCCCCCCCCCCCCCCCCCCCCCCCCCCTACCCCCCCCCCCCCCCCCCCCA
>NDXB01017056.1:322-16038 GCA_002631895.1 Agapornis roseicollis
TGCACTGTGGCAAGATATTGCTGCCCGAGTACAGAACCCGGTGGTGAAGGTACGCCATGTAGATGCCCATGTGCCCAAGAGTCGAGCCACTGAGGAACACCAGAACAACCAACAAGTGGATAGAGCCGCTGAGATTGAAGTGGCTCAGAAGGACTTAGATTGGCAACATAAGGGTGAATTATTTTCTGGCCCAGTGGGCCCATGACACCTCAGGCCATCAGGGTAGAAATGCAACATACAGATGGGCCCGTGATTGAGGGGTAGTCTTAACAATGGACACTATTGCCCAGGTTATTCACGAGTGTGAAACATGCGCTGCAATTAAACAAGCCAAACGTTTAAAGCCTCTTTGGTATGGAGGACGATAGCTGAAGTACAAATATGGGGAGGCCTGGCAGATTGACTATATCACACTGCCACCAACCCGCCAAGGCGAGCGCCATGTGCTTACCATGGTGGAAACAACCACTGGATGGCTGGAAACATACGCTGTGCCCCACTGCCCAGAACACTATCCTGGGCCTTGAGAAACAGATTTTGTGGCAACATGGCACCCCAGAGAGAACTGAGTCATACAACGGGACTCATTTCCAGAGCAACCTTATAGACACTTGCGACAAAGAATATGGCATTGAATGGGTATATCACATCCCCTACCACACACGATGGGCTGTTAAAAACTACATTGAGAGCAATGGGTGGTGGGACTTTCAAATATTGGGATACACGTTTACCAAAGGGCACCTGGTTGGTCAATACTAGAGGATCTGCCAACACAGCTGGCCCAACCTGGTCAGAACTTTTACATAGGCAATAAAAGTGCATAAGGTTCCTGTGGTGCACATAAAGAATTTGCTGGGGAAGCCAGTCTGGGTTATTCCTGCTTCAGGCAAAGGCAAACACACTCGTGGGATTGCTTTTGCTCAGGGACCCAGATATAATTAATGGGTAATGTGGGAAGATAGGGAAATCCAATGTGTACCTCAAGGGGATTTGATTTTAGGGGAAAGCAACCAATGAACTCAATTGTATGCTGTTGCCTGTTGTGTAATACTTTTATAGCCCATCAGATAGATGTCTTCAGATCACCAGTGACTGGCCCTAGCTTCCCTCCAACCACCGTCCCAACAAAGAATGTACTTTGATGAAATCAGATGAGTTCTGCTATATCATCAGCAGGCAACGATCTAACACTGCATGCAGCCTTTCCCACTCTGAAAGGCTGTTGCAAGAGATGGAGCCTGACATCATGGACCAAATGGACTCAGCAGCTTTATAGGGATTGTGTTACACCTTAGTTACTGGCCCATGGGAGTTGCATTTTTTCGATTCTCCTCCTCATCCCTCCAGAAGCAGAGGAAGGAAGGGGGGGAGTGAGCGAACGGCTGCATGGTTTCTGGGTTGCCGTCTGGGCGTAAACCACAACAAAGACATAGTATCTAAAATTCAAAATAAAAAGGAAGTATTTTTCAGTGGAGTGATGAACTGTTACAACAAGATATGTGGTGGATTTTCTTTTAACTTCAACCAAACTCTCTTCAACTTCTAATCCAACAAAAAGGTATTTATTCAGAATAAGACAGTGCATCATAAAATGTGGAATAAGTTATAGAGAAAGCCTGACAGTCTAATGGTTTTTCCCAGTTTTGTGAATGTCTAAACCTAAAGCAACGATATAACATTATTTTAACCATATCATAGAGGTATTAGTTCAGTACCTACCTCCTGTGTCGGCAAGGATTCAGAAGAGCTGTATATACTTAGAATTAGACTTGTAAGTATATGTATATGGAGAACATCTGAGATGTCAGCAGACCTCGATCTATCTCCTCTGGCTGTTTACCATTAAATAGGATTTTAAGGACTCTGTAGTCAGAGGTAATTGCAGTTTCTTCCAATATCACATGCGGTTTCTGTGTCACCATTCTCAGACTACTTCCATACTTCTCTCCAGGGCAAGATCTGGAAATTAGCATTTATTTCTCATAAATATTCTCACTATTTCAGTGGAAGGAAGATGAGAAAAAGGTGAGGAGGGAATATCACTTTCAAATACAAAGCCAGCTCTTTAAAGTAGCACAGTATCTGGAGAGAGCTTATTCAGTTTTCACATTGCTTGCCATGGAGTCAAGCAGCATGTTCCTGCAGTAGACGTAATGAACAAGTTTCTTCAAAGTCCCTGTCTTGCTAAAAGCTAGTTGTCCAATATGCAAGTGGTCCTGGTGGTACACTTCGTTTCTTAAGAGCAGTGGCAAGTCTTGCCTTTATAAAGACATCCTCCTGTAACTATTCTATACATCAAACAAATGCATAGGTTGGCAGTGCTTAGTGCTAGAAATTGGAGGCAAAGCATATGTTGTGTAAAGGAACTCACTGTGAACACTTATTTAAAACATATATGTAATACTTCCTTCACTCATTCCTATTTTACTTTCTAGATCTGACTTAACATAACCCAAATCTTCAGAAGTCTCTGCAGAAAAAAATATACTACAAATAACCAAGACATAAAAGAGAAAAAACACCCCCTAGGGACTTAGATGTACAAGTGTAAGTGCTGCTGTCCTCGAGTGGCCCAAAGAGTAGTTTGCAGCTCAGTAATAAAAATGGTGCAAACAGGATGAAAAAGAGAAACACTGCATCATATGAAATAGTTTCAAAATTGGCACAGCTCTTCAATTTATCCTCTCTTCCTTTCCATGTCATTTAGTAGAACTACAAATCACTAATACATACATTCTTTCCCAGGAGTATAGCTCATGATTGTGCACCAGTGACTTAGCCTGGAACAGACAAAAAAGTAGAGAACCTGAAGGTCCATAACAAACAAAACCCACTGATTTTGTTCAGATAAAACTTATTTACTGGTATGGAGTAAATTAAATATCAATTATCTGCACAGTTACCTTTTTCATTCAGAAGGAAAACTTACTTTAGATTATACTCCCATTTTCCTTTCAGAAAGTGTCATTATTTTCCTTCATTCCACTGTAACTCCTCCCCACTTTCTTCTGCCTAGTTTAATCTTTCTTCCTATTTCAAACTTGCTCTATATTGTCTGGTTTTCTATTTTTTTTTTTTTGTTTTCCATCTCTGTGTTGATGCCAGCGATGAAGTAGTGCAAGACATTTCTGACTTTCCTTTGTACTCAGTTTTGCCTGCTTTTCCCTTGAAACATGGTTAAGCCTTGATCTGAATTATTGGTTTCTCTCTGTATCAACAGCATGTTAACTTGTGCTGATGTTTTAGTTCTCTATTTTCTCCTTTGAGCATCGTACTTACAATGAAGTGTTTGTTTTACTTGCTGGTTTTTTTCAAAAATTGCTGCCTAATTTGTAGACATATATTATAGCAGTACTAAAAGTATGGTGATGTTCATCACACATATTGCAATGCACTATTGCCTGATGTTTGTATTTTATTAGAAAATGTTTAAGATAGAGATACTGAAAATAATAATTATAAGCCTGAAGAAAATGGATGTGAAAAGCACCTGTAATGTTTTTGGGGAAAATAAAAATATTATTTAATTCACTGGGCTCAATTGAATAACAGAGAAAATGACTGCTTACACAGACTATGGGTGGAATCTACTTGTTTATCCCATGGTAATAACACATCAGCATGAGAAATTCCTTCCAAACTGATCTCCAGATGGTCCTATCAGACCAACTAAAGCTAAACACCATTCAGCAAACCTGATACTGTGCTAATAAAAGCAGACATGCTTACATCTTTGAGATGGTTGGATGAAAAACAGGTGAAACTTCCTTACCTATCACAAACCATGAAAACCTTTCTGATTGTTTCTGTCTGTATAATTGAATTATATAAATATCCTACAAGAACAGCAAGTCAACAAACTTTCTACATGACTCAGTGCCAGCTAGTTTTCTTCTTCTATAAAAGTAGTTGGATTTTGAGTCAGACCTATACCAGTCTGTTCAGTGTGATCCTCACTCAGCAAAGACAGCCATTTATTTCCAAATTCTAAAACTCAGGGATGTATTTCCAGTGTAATGAGGACAATCTTGAGGATGGAGTACCATGTCCAGTTTTTGTCACTGACACCAAAACTATTGCAAGTGTAGCTATTACACTTATAGTAATAGCTACACTAGTGTAATAGCTACACAGAGCAGCTACTAGGAAAATTCAAGAAATGGACAGCCTTTTGTGTAAAAGGAGACTGAAAAAATCTATACCGCGCAGTCTAGTAAAAAATGAGGCAATTGGGAATATTATTACTCTGCAAATATAGCTGATGGGGTACCCGAATACCAGGAAAAAAAAGAAGGATTGGGTAAGAAAAAAAAAAAAAAAAATAAGTGCGGACTANAGTCTAGTAAAAAATGAGGCAATTGGGAATATTATTACTCTGCAAATATAGCTGATGGGGTAAACGAATACAAGGAAAAAAAAGAAGGATTGGGTAAGAAAAAAAAAAAAAAAAAATCAGTGCTGACTTAAAAACCTACAAGTGCAATTATTGATGAATAAATTTAAGCTGTAAGTATGTATCACAGCCCTAAGCACCTTCCAGCTTCTAGTTTAGCTGGCTAAGCTCAAGGACAGCTCCTGTGATGACAAAAGCCGCTCTAAAGAAATCTTTGAACAAGAGCTGTTCCTTCTTCCCCCAGGAGCTGTTCACAAACCGAGATTCTTGTGCTGACCCGAGATTCTTGTGCTGTGGCTGTGAACCTTCCTGTGTTTCACCGCTCCACAAATATCCCTGCACATCCTCACAGGTGGAGTTGCCAGGGGAAGGAAGAAAACATTTTTACAGTGAAGGTTACATTGAACAGTGTGAGCAGCAACAGTCCCAGTGGCCTGGCAGGTTCTCTCTGGCCACTTGTCCCTGTAGAAGCTAATGGTGTGATGAAAAATACCATAATCAATAGCTCCTGGCACATACCCTGAGGAAACCTGCACAGACCCACAGAAAACATCTGGTCTCAGAAGGAAGTCCTGACAACAGGTAAGCAATGGCTTGGTGTGCACATTTAACTTTCTCTGCAAGCAACAGAATAAATCACAAATTTCCCACTCATTTTTTATGACTGCCTATAGCTTCCACAAAAGATGAATGATTAACACTGCAAGAATACAGCCTCCATTTATCACCTATTCCCTGACCCCAGTTAATCAATAAGCAGTTCCAGCTCTTCTAAAGAACAAACCTCAGGCACAAGATAGCAGAGAGACACACTGTCTTCCTGCTTCCAAACTTAGCTACAATTTTCCTTCTCTCTGTCCATACTCGTAAAAAGCTTCCAACCTAAAGAAGAAGATAGTTTCATCCTGATTATACATTCATTTTTCTTTTCATCACATCCTAGTGATATTTCCTAATCTCATTCTGTAGCAGCTGTCAACATGTCTCAAGTTAACTCATAACATGGCATATGATATGACATTTTAACATGTCATGTCACATAACACAACAACAGGACTGGCTGAAGCTTTGCAAATGTAAGAGGTATAAACAAATATCTGGGTAACTAAAGTGGAATTGAGAAGGTGAAGGATCCTGTTTGCAATCCTATTTTTCAATGTATAAAACCACTCATTTATTCATGGCTTGATTTCATGAACGAAGATTTGGGGAGGGCTTTACCCACACTTGCTACAAGCGCACTGATAATTAAAAAGGCCAAATCCGGTTGCAAAAATCACTGCGAAAAGTCTCCTTGGGTGATATAGGTGGGGTGCAATTCTTTCTAAGTTGTCTTTTCTCCTCGAGGCTAGTTCTGTGTGTGTTCTCAAAGGAGACAACAGCATTATGTATGGTGTGTCCCCAAGTCTCCCAACTGGAGGCCAAGGTGGACCACTGATGGTAGTCAATATGGCCAAGGCTAATGTACTGCTTCAGGGAGTCCTTATATCTCTTGTTTGGGGTGCTTCTCTTGCAGTAACCGGTGGCAAGTTCACTGTAAAGCACGATCTTAGGGAGGCAGTGATCCTTCACCTTAGAGACGTGCCCTCCCAGCGCAGCTGCGATTTCAGCAATATGGCCTCAATATTGGTGACCCCTGCCTGTTCAAGGACAGTAACATTTGACACATAGTCAGTACAATGAATGTTTAGAATTGTACAGAGGCAGCGCTGATGAAAGCGTTCGAGGAGTTGCAGGTGATGTCGGTAGATAACCCATGATTCAGACCCATATAAANAATGTTTAGAACAGAGGCAGCGCTGATGAAAGCGTTCGAGGAGTTGCAGGTGATGTCGGTAGATAACCCATGATTCAGACCCATATAAAAAAGCAGACAGTACAATGGCTCTATAGACACTACTCTTTGTACTTTTCTTCAGGTGTTTATTGCACCAGACTCTTTTATGGAGTTTTCCAAAGGCTCTATATGCCTTTGATATTCTTTTGTCTATCTCTTTGTCGATCATGGCATCCGAAGAAATAATGCTTCCCAGATAGCTGAACTGCTGAACTGAGTTAAGCTCTGACTCAAGCTCTGACTCACCAGTAGTAATGTGGGGATAATGATAATCTTCTTGTGGTGCAGGTTGGTAGAGAACTACTGTCTTCTTCAAGCTGACTTCCAGCCCAAAAAGCTCAGCCGCCTCCACAAAGCAAGATGTTAAGCATTGCAGAGCTGCTTCTGTGTGAGCAACAGGGGTGGCATCATCAGCAAAAAGCAGTTCACGGACAAAATGATTTAGGGTCTTAATGTGGGCCTTCAGTCACCTTAGATTGGATAGGCTACCATAGGTACATAGGTACGATATTGAATATAAATGCTGATAAAACCACTAAGGCAGGTAGGTACTGCTTTAGTTTCATTACTGTATTTGGGGTGAAACATCCTCTTTTTCTAGCTGAGCAACATTCCTTCATGTCTTTGCTTTGTGTTTACAACTCACACTTCTCCTTAGTAACCCTTTTAAACTTTTTCTTAATCCATGCCACCAGTAGGGAGTCTTTGTTGCGCCACAACTCTCCAAAGATTGAATCATGGGGAAAAAGGGGGAGCACATCTCTCTCAGGAAGGGTGCTACACGAGTTTTACACACAGACACAAAATCAGAGGAAAAGGATGCTGGACATGGGGAGTGAAGAACTCGGATGTGGTGGCATTTTACATGCATTTTGTAGAAAGCTCAAATAACTATACTACCATAATGGAAAAACACAAGGAAATTTTATTTGGGGAAACGGCCCTCAGGCTTTTATTTTCTTGATCCCTAGATCTAAATGAAATATGACCTATACTTACAGCTAATAGTATAACAGGGGGTTAAAATCATGCTCTGACAATTAATAACCTGAGATTCTATAACATGTTCATTTTTGGTACTTTGTATCAAAACAACTGATGTGCTAAGTGGTTTCTGATGGTCCAAGCCAGATTTCAGAATTCTCTATTAATCAGAAGTGTGAAGCATATAATAGAGATTTGTTCTAGCAGTCATCAGTTTATTATTTTTATGGCTGTGTGATTTTTACTGTGACTGTTGCCTGTACTGTAGACACCTTACTCTGCAGGATAACATTTTGAGCTGTGCATAGCTCTTCCTCTAATATGAGTTTTATTTCTTCAAACAGCATGAGAACTCCTTTATTATTTCTTTGTGTGTGTGTGTGTGTGTTTTGTTTTGGTTTTTGTTTCAGCTCCTCAAAGCAGTGAAGAGGAAGAAAATTTATTTGAGGGTTGAGCATTTACAATATCTGGTTTTGAAAAATAAGGCAGCAATGAAAAGCCACTTGCAAAGATTGGGGTTTTTTTGAAGGGCAAAACAAAATTAATGTGTAAGGAGGAGGATGAGCATAAGGACATAACACCACTTCAAACCTCAGTAGTAAAGCAACATTAAAACTGAGAAAAATGAAGTGGTTACTTTAGCAATCTGGATTAATTTCCAGATTTTCCAGAATTCTCTCATGTTGCTGTTAAATCACCTGTTCACAAATCAAACCGAATTTCAGCCTGTGCTTACATGTTAGTAAACTATGGTTAGCCCTGCATGACCTTGGCTAGGCCCCAGAACAGCAGATGTCCTAAGAACACAGCAATCCAGCCAAGTAAGCATCTCCACCTGCAGGCCCATTGGAAGCAGCGCAGAATAAGATTATACTCAGCATGGATGTGAGTCACCATCAATCCAAGAGGAAGAAACAGCTCTCAACAGGAGTGAAGAATTTCTTTGTCACACTGCCTGTCTGGTAAGTTAAAGAATTACAGCTGGTGAGTGCTTCTTGTCTGAACAGTAGATCTGGTTTTGACTGATATTTTCCTCTTGAACCTGATACGCATCCCAGGGTTAAGTCAAAATTTAACAGAAAATAACAGTGCCTACTTCTGAGAATGGAAGAATAAAATCATTATGGATCTCCTTTCATGTCAAATATTGGTAATGGCATTGACTTACTAAGTTTTCAACAGATCTCCATACACCTAGAGAAGAACACCAGGCACCAATATATGTTGGTGGCCACCCAGCTACAGAATAGCTTAGCAGGAAAAAATCTGGATATCCTGGTGGGCACCAAGTTGAACATGAGCCAAGAACCCTGCAGAAAAGGTGGCAAATAGTATCCTAGGCTGCATTAGGCAAAGTATTACCAGCAATTTGAGGCAGGAGATCCATGCCCTCAGCACACCTGTAGTTCTGTATCCAGTTCTGGGCTCACGATACCATAGAGACATGGATCAGGGGGTATCTCATCAGTGTATATAAATACCTGAAGGGAGGCTGCAAACAAGACAGAGCTGGGCTTTTCTCAGTGGTGATCAGTGACAGGACCAGAGGCAATGGGCACAAATTGAAACACAGAAGGATCCCTCTGAACATCACAAAATACTTTTTCACTGTGAGGGTAAATGAGCACTGGCACAGGTTTCCCAGGAAGGCTGTGGAGTCTCCATGCTTGGAGATACTAAAAATACCATCTTGACATGGTCCTGGGTTACTGACTCCAGGTGGCCTTGCTTGAGCAGGGGGGTTGAACAGGATTACTTCCGAAGTTCTGTTCCAACCTTAATACTTTTGTGATACTGACATTCTGTGGCTCTACGAATGCTGTTTTACCTTATTCAGCTCCTTCCATGACATAAAAAACCCCTGTCCTCTGTCTTTTTAAAGCATGTTCTATGAAATATAGATCTCTGTTCATAGATCCAGTGAGCAGAAAAACAAACCAGAGTCTGTCTGTCTGCATTATTTTACGCACCAGGCTGAACTTCTGGATGGCAAAAATTTGCTTAGGATACCAAAACAGTGTATCACACTTTTATCATCACATGTAATCTGCCATTATTTTTGGATTAATTTAATTCTTTCTGTACAGCTGAATAGAAATTTGATGTTGCATCTTGTTATAATTTTCAAGATTTCTGTTATTTGCCCATCTCCTGTTTAATACTTCTCGCATCTTTAGCACAAGATAAGAAGAAAAATCTCGAATTTTCATGAAGTGAGGAAAGAATGTTAGAATAATTCAAGATACCTTGTTTCAATTATTGAGTGTTACATTTTGATTGTGGATTTTAAAAGACTCTCGTGTTTTAAATCTCCTTCCACAATCAAACAGGAGTAATATAATTTTTAAAATTGTCAAAGCAGAATGTTCACGTAAGTTCTTCTGCAATAGATGTTTAGGGTTTTTCAAGAAATTCGACACAAGAGACACAGTCTTCTTAGAGAAATTCATTCCAACCAAAATGGAAAAAATAATGTAGTACACTTGCTGTTTTGTTGAGCCTTGTCCAGGCAGAGGGGATGTCCCATGAGTCCCATGGGAAGACTGCAAGGCTGGCTGGCTTTACAGGAGCATTGGCTTGTGCTCAGTGGCCCTTCTCTCCTCTATAAGGGATTATCTGCAGTGAATTCCCTGCTCTGCTTCTCTTCAGTTGACCCATGGTAGGGACCCTCGTTCTTCTCACCACCAGCTCATGCACTCTGAATCTGGCTCCATATTCCCCTTCTCCCACAGGTCCACAGCTGCTGATGTGGTCTTGAGGGAGGGAAGTGGGAACAACACCCTGGGAAAGTGGTGCCATTGTTAGTAGCTGGTGAACCCCTTTCCTGTGCACCACTGCACTACCTGCCATTGCCATCAGTGTTATTGCTAACATCGTTTTCCACTGACTTCATAGGCAGGAGTGTGCAGGAAGAGCCCTGTGTGGGGAGGCTGAGAATCCCTGTGACAGTTCTTACAATGTCTTTGATGTTTTTTGCCACACTGGCTCTGCTAAACTCTCCTGTACATTGCATCCTTGATGTGCAGGTGTATAATACCTTGAGATCCTTCCCTGCCTCCTGCCTGGGCAGGACAGGTGTCCTGCTGCTGTCCAGGTATGGGCCATCTGCTGCTGGAGAGCCCTGTAGAGTGTGGGATGCTGGAAAATTGGAAGTTTGGACATGTTTAGAGATGGATATCTGACATGGTTTATCTTCTGCTCTTGTTCCATTTTATTTGTGTCTTCCCTTGTGTTTATCCCTGCAGTGGGCTCTGGAACAGGTGTTTAGAGTCCATCACCCAGCCTCTGATCCAGGTCCAGTTCACATCAGTGGACTTCTAAGCCCTTCTTGCCCTGGGACTGGGAGTTAAAATCTCTGCCATGTGCAGATTAAAGTACTGACTTCACCAGGCAGGGGTGAGCACGTGCTTGGTGCTAGAGGAAGCCCCTTTCCCTGTGTGTGTCAGAGGGACCTCAACAGTTGTGTGTTTTGATAAAAGCTCACTCATGGTGTTATCATTTTCATATCCAGTAACAATTTTCAAGCTTGGGGTTGTGTGTGGGATTCTGGAACTCTCTGGGCTGTATCACAAGCAGCTATTGCTGAATTCCTCCTAGTGAATTCCATATTTGGGAAGAACTGGGTTTGTGGATACAGGGCTGTCACTGGAAGGGATTGCAATAGATATCAAGGGATTGGCCATCTGCTTCTGTAGTGGTTAGAGGTGCTTTTCCAATCTCACCCTGATTCAGAACTCAAGTCTCTGTCCCACTCTAAGTATGTGTGTGGGCAAAGTGATTATTCTGACAGTGAGGGTGTATGAGAGGGAGGATGCTGGGGAGGAACACTTCATTAGGGACTGTAGTGATAGGACAAGGGGTAAGATTTAAACTTAAACAGGGGCAGTTTAGATTGGATGGCATGGTTTAGTGTGAGGTGTCCCTGCCTATGTCAGGGGGGTTGGAACTCGATGATCTTAAGGTCCTTTCCAAACCTAGCTATTCTATGATTCTATGAATTCAATAGTTCTTTCTCTCAGCTTAAGTGGTGGGTGCTTCTGCCTGATGCTTAGTGCTGATTTTAGTACTGATACTTACTGATTTTAGTAAACTGAGACAACTTGAAAACAATGGTGGTCTTAGGTACGTGCCTACACTCTCTGTTCTTAATGATCAGGTAAGTCTGCTTGATCTAATGCTCATTCTGGCTCAAGCAAAATGCAAAGTTTACCAAAATATAAAGTGATTAAGTGACTTTTCAGCTGATATCAGTGGGAGCAGTTTATCTTGTGATAACTCCCTGAAAGGAAGGTAGAGAACAAACAAGACAGAGAACAAAACTTGTGAGGTTTTTGTTGTTGCTTCCCTTCAGGAACTGTATTTTGCAGTTCTCCCTTGCTTAAAAACATCATTTCAGCAGTACCTCTTCTTCCTTGTCATTCAGTCTTTCACTACAGTCTTGTAGGTGTCACAAGCACTTCTGAAAATGAGGTAGCAGAGTTCAGTTCAAAAGAGAAACTTGATGTTTTGATGCCTGTTTGAATCTTATCTAAGCTATCCAGGTTTCTCAGCTTTCAAATTAGTTATGGAGAGCTCTTTTCTTCTCTGTGCCAAAATGCTCATTTTCATTTGATGAACATTCATGGTCACGTGAGTAAGTTTCCAGTATTTTGAAACTGAGAAAAATTGCATTTGATTTGAATGTTTTTCTCATTCAGTTTCAAAAAAGAGAGGAATTCTTTTTTTCCAGTATTTTTAAATTGAAAGGGACCAAAAAGTACATAAATGAGCCTGTTTATTTAAATATCTTTATATGCTCCTTTTTTTTTTTTTTTTTTTTTTTTTTTTTTTTTTTTTTTTTTTTTTTTTTTTTTTTTTTTTTTTTTTTTTTTTTTTTTTTTTTTTTTTTTTTTTTTTTTTTTTTTTTTGTCATATTCATGTAAATTAATACTTTCGGGGAGAGGATGGGGGGAGTGTTTCTTGACATGTTTGTCTTCACACAGCATTACTAATGGAGAATGTCGTCTGCACATGTGGGCAGTCCTTATCTGAAACCCAGCACTGCCCATCAACAGGGTATGGGGCAACAGACACAAACTGAAACTCAGGAAGCTGTCTGAACATGAGAAGAAACTTCTTTACTTTGAGGGTTCCAAAGCACTGGAGCAAGCTCTTTGCAGAGGTCGTAGAGTCTCCTTCTCTGGAGACACTCAAAACCCACCTGGTTGTCATCCTGTGCAGCCAGCTCAGAGTGAACCTGCTTTAGCAGGATTGCTGGTCTAGATGATCTCCAGAGGTCACTTCCAACCCCAACCATATTGTGATTCTGTGAAATCAACAGACTAATTGACATTGCAAAATCTTGTACCTTTGCCCCAGAGACATACGCACATAATTTACACCCATGACTTGCCAGTTTTTACAAAAAGGCAGGCTCTGGGTTCTATTCTAAAAACCAAGATTGGTAGAATCACAGAATGGTTTTGGTTGGAAAGGACCTTAAGATCATCTAGTTCCAACACCCCTGCCATGGGCAGAGAGAGATACCTCACACTCGACCAAGTTGCTCAAGGCTCTGTCCAACCTGGCCTTGAACACTGCCAAGGATGGAGCATTCACAACATCCCTGGGCAACCCATTCCAGTGCCTCACCACCCTCACAGTAAAGAACTTCTTCCTTATATCTAACTTAAATCTCTCCTGTATAAGTTTGAATCCATTCCCTCTTGTTTTATCACTACGGTCCCTTACGAAGAGTCCCTCTGCAGCATCCCTATAGACCCCCTTCAGTTGCTGGAAGGCTGCTATAAGGTCTTCATGCAGCCTTCTCTTCTCCAGGCTGAACAGCCCCAACTTTCTCAGCCTGTCTTCATTCAGGAGGTAACCCAGCCCCTGATTATCCTTGTGGCCCTTCTCTGGACTTGTTCCAACAGCTCCACATCCTTTTGATGTTGAGGACACCAGAACTGCACACAATACTCCAAATGAGGTCTCACAAGAGCAGAATAGAGGGGCAGGATCACCTCCTTCAACCTGCTGGTCACGCTCCTTTTGATGCAGCCCAGGATACGGTTGCCTTTCTGGGCTGTGAGCGCACACTGAAGCCAGCTCATGTTCATGTTCTCATCAACCAACACCCCCAAGTCCTTCTCTGCAGGGCTGCTCTGAATCTCTTCTCTGCCCAGCCTGTAGCTGTACCTGGGAGTACCCTGATCCAGGTGTAGGACCTTGCACTTGGCATGGTTGAACTTCATGAGGTTGGCATCAGCCCACCTCACAAGCATGTCAAGGTCCCTCTGGATGGCATTCCTTCCCTCCAGCAGATTCACCGAAACACACAGCTTGGTGTCATCGGCAAACTTGCTGAGGGCACACTCAATCCCACTGTCCATGTCAGCGACAAAGGTGTTAAACAAGACCAGTCCCAACACTGACCTGTGAGGAACTCCATTTGCTACTGTTCTCCAGTTGGACACTGAGCCATTGACCACAACCCTCTGTGCGCAGCCATCCAGCCAATTCTTTATCCATATGTTTTGTTTAAGAAACACATATGATCCAGAGAAGAAATGTTATTTATAATCTTCAGAGATTTTATAAATGTCCTGTATAATCTAAGATGTGCTGGTTCTCAAGGTTTTCTATATGCAGTCCTGTATTTCATTTTTTCCCTGCTTTTGCATACATAGTACACACTACAGAATATGAAAATCTGGTTTAACAACAGTCTGTTATAAGGGCAAAGGGTGTCAGTCAAACAAAGCAGAAAGTGATATTGTATGTCAATATGACAACCCTGATTACCAAAGTAAAGCTCTCAATGCTTCTCAAAGCATAAGAATTATGCTCAATTAAGGGTAAGGTTATCCAACTCAGACAGTTTTTGTAAGTTGTGTATGCTTATTTGGCTTTCAGGTGCAAATAACAAGCTGTAAAAGCCACCCTTCAATAGAACACTTGCTTGCCGTCTCTGTGGATCCCTGGCAGTGTTCAAGGCCAGGTTGGATGAAGCCTTGGGTGGCATGGCTTAGTGTGAGGTGTCCCTGCTTATTGCAGGGGGGTTGGAACTAGATGACCTTGAGGTCCTTTCCAGCCCTAACTGTTCTATGATTCTATGTTGTTGGGAAGGAATTCTGTTGTTAGTGAGCATGCTTTCCTGCATGCTGCTGAAAACCTTGGGCCTGATTCAGCAGCACAGTTGACAAGACTCTTGAAATAAGCATTAAATAAATACAAGCCCAGACAACAGATGCAATCCTATATTCAAAAGAGATGTCAAAGGTAATAATGCTCAGCAGTAAACTTGTTGAAACTTGAACAAGTGTGTAAATATGTCTGGTTCAAATAATGAACGTACGCATTTTCCACTTTTTTATTGTAATTGCCTTCAAATCCTTGTTATGGCTCTAGTCTAGTATTGTGTTTCAATATTATAAAAAAAAAATCTGAAAATGGCACTGTGTTCTTTTCCAATATGTTTCTTAATATAAAGGCTGATTATTCTTATTAAGTGATATCAATCTTGAGTTCAAATTGTTAAATTTTCATTTACATTTTCATTTAAAATTCCATTCAAATGGCAGAAAATAATGTCCTATTACCCCGTGTCTGTCTTTATGTTTTTTTCTTTAATTAGAACTATCATAATTGTTTATCACCAATTTCAGCAGTGCAATTCTTTTTCCCACCTTCAACAATAAAAAATAAAATAGCTACATTTCACATATTGCACTAATACTTGCTGAACAGGGCTGTAAATGTGATTGTGTTGAAGGGCTGATAACGACAGAAAAAATTGCTTTCAAAGCAGCTAAGGAGCAAGCTTTGGATGTGATGCAAACATGGAAATACTCCATGAGCTGAAGCAAGTAGCTGAAATCAGGTTTACAAAGTACATGTTGTTGACCCATCCAGGCACTTCTACTGAAATATTTAGCTCTCTATGCTGAGTTTAGTTTCATCTTCTCATAAAATCAAACTTATTATGGCCATATATTACACACCTTCCTTTGGTAGTATCTGTAAACTGAGAACTGCTATTGACTTATACATTGTAAAATCTGGGGGAAAATATCACCACATCCAGGGCCAGATTACATTTTATTGAGGTCCGTATACTATTACTACTTTCATATAGCATGTATTACAGTCAAGTACAGTGGTGTATGTTGTCATTCCTAGCTGTTGTGCGAACAAATTATCTTTCCTTGTTTGCTCTAATGCTTTGGGAGTATGTAGTAACTTGATGAGGGGTCAATCTGCTCATCACCAAATAAGGTCTCTGCCATGAGGGTTTTCCAGATGATGACTTAAGAAAATGTTATTCACAAAAGAACTAGGTGGGTTATCAGAAGTTCCTTCAAGTGGGCTCATGTGAACCCCATGAGTTTCAACAAGGCCAAGCGATAAGTCCTGCACCTGGGTCAGGACAACCCCTGATATCAGTACAGTCTGGGGGATTGTCGTGGTTTAAACCCAACCAACCACGCAGCTCGTTCACTCACTCAACCCCCCTTCTTG
>NDXB01017057.1:0-60562 GCA_002631895.1 Agapornis roseicollis
CTCACGAGAGCAGAGTAGAGGGGCAGGATCACCTCCTTCGACCTGCTGGTCATGCTTCTTTTGCTGCAGACCAGGATATGGTTGGCTTTCTGGGCTGCAAGTGCACACTTCAGTCGGCTCATGTTCATGTTCTTATCGACCACCACCCCCAAGTCCTTTTCTGCAGGGCTGCTCTGAATCTCCTCTTTGCCCAACCTGTAGCTGTGCCTGGGATTGCTCCCACCCAGGTGCAGAACCTTGCACTTGGCATGGTTAAACTTCATGAGGTTGGCATCAGCCCACCTCACAAGCGTGTCAAGGTCCCTCTGGATGCCATTCCTTCCCTCCAGCGTATCCATCGAACTACATAGCTTTGTGTCATTGGCAAGCTTGCTGAGGGCTCACTCAATCCCACTGTCCATGTCAGCAACAAAGATGTTAAACAAGACTGGTCCCAGCACCAATCCTTGAGGGACACCACTTGTCACTGGTCTCCAGCTGGACATTGAGCCTTTAACCAGGAGACCATGTTATGCCTGGGTGCACAGACTGCAGCTTCAGTAACTCCCCTACTAGAAACACCTTCTCCATCTAGGGAATTTCTTATAGAGGTAATGTGAATCCAAATAACATACACAAGCTTTCAACGAAAAGAAAAAGAAACATCCCTGGGTACTTGGTTACAGTATAACAGAATATTTTTTAGATATTATTTCTTCTTTTTGTCCTTACAGCTGTTAACATGTCACAGGATTCTCTTGTCTTATGGGGCCATTCTTCATAACTAAAGTTTTCTGTGTTATAAATTTTACTATCCCATCTGCTTAGAGGAGTGTTTAATCCTCAAATATAACTGCTCACATCTGTGAAGCTAGTCTTAGAAGGTGTTGTTTATTATGAATGGCAGAAAGGTATTTCTTACCAACTCTCTTTCATGTAGTCATGTTTTCAAGTATGTCCTGCACCTGACACCAAATCAGATGTGAACAGAACAGAGTAATTACACAGAACTCCCAATTGTAAACCCACTGATAGCATTTTAATCTTTAGTCATGGTCAGTTTGTCACATGCTGTAACATACCATTCATATGTTTCCAGATGACTCAGTGATTTCCTCTATGTTCATTTATGGACTGATCCTGAGAAGCACAAAGGACCTGCCTCTGTAATGAAGTTCATTACACTTCCTGGCAGGATCTGACATCGAATTATTTCTTCCTCCTTTATACATAGTGCATCTGTCTATGTTGCCTCTCATTTTATTCCAGTGTTTTTCTGTGATAATTAGTGCCCCCGTTTCTGGCTTCTTCTGTGTTTAACATAGTGTCTGATCTGTCAATTCCACTTTTAAATGAAAATCTTGAATGACACCAAATTAAAATGGCCTTTAGTATCAAGACTTTCTGCTAATTTCATGATAACATCCCAGTTGTCCTTTGTGATTAACTTTCTAGGCAAATATCTTGTTAAATATACAGTGTTTCCATTACATCTGCATCCACAGTGTACATGGAAAATACATGATGTGAATTTTTTTTCCATCAATTATCTTCACTTCAATCTGTGGTTTTCCTAAAACTGATCCAGTGTTATTTTTGATGCCTCACATGCATTGAAATTTCTTGTCTTTCATGAAAGTGATTAAGCCAAAGGCATATGACTTTTTTGAAAATATTTCCTCTTATAATGCAACATTACCATTTTCCCAAATATTTCTTTTTTTCCCTATCTCCCAACATTTGGAAGCATCCAGTGTGATGCAGTGATGTCTATGGAATATATTTCTGAACAGCATCCTACAGCAATACCATGTCAGGCACCAGCCACTCTGGGATGGGCTGAAGTTTGGTCCTCATAAACCAGCAAGGATAGCAAACCTTAATGGTGGCCACAGGGCTCTGACAGCAACCTGGTACTTAACGTTTACCACACCTTTTTATTGCAGTAGTCACAGAATGCAATATATAGTGCACATTATATCAGGAAATGAAATGAAAGTACTCATTTCGACATTCTTTCTGACTTTATTTTCTGGTAAGTACATGACATATTAAGCAAAAATTTTATGTGATTTTTTTTCAGTCAAAATTTTGATATTTCTTTTTAATATATTTCCTTTCTCTGCTGCACTATTTATATAATCAGAGAGTATATGAAAACAGAACCCCTTGCTAAGAATTTTGCAAGTCCATGGATCTTCATATTGAATGATGTGTTTTTAGAAACCATTGTGGTCATGAGTTAAACATTCAGTTAATTACTTTTTCAACACAATGTCAGCTGCAAATATAGTTCAACATCTTTGTTGGAGACATGGACAGTGAGCTTAAGTGTGCAAGTTGGCCAATGACACCAAGCTATATGGTTCAGCTGACACACTGGAGGGAAGGAGTGGTATCCAGGACCTTAACACGCTTGAGAAGTGGGCCAGTGTCAACCTCACAAATTTCTACAATCTGAAGTGCAAGGCACAGCTACAGGTTGGGCAGAGAAGTGATGAGCAGCCCTGCAGAGAAGGACTTGGGGTTGGTGGTCGATGAGAACATGAACATGAGCCAACAGTGTGTGCTTGCAGCCCAGAAAGCCAACCGTATCCTGGGCTGCAGCAGAAGGAGCATGACCAGCAGGTCAAAGGAGGTGATCCTGCCCCTCAGCTCTGCTCTCATGAGACCTCACCTGGAGTCTTGTGTGCAGTTCTGGTGTCCTCAACATAAAAAGGACATGGAGCTGTTGGAACAAGTCCAGAGGAGGCCCACAAGGATGGTCAGGGGACTGGAGCATCTCCCATATGAAGACAGGCTGGGAAAGTTGGGACTGCTCAGCCTGGGGAAGAGAAGGCTGCATGGAGACTTCGTGGCAGCCTTCCAGTATCTGAAGGGGGCATAGTAATATGCCGGAGAGGGTTTATAGTGATAGAACTAGGGAAAATGGGTCCAAACTTAAACAGGGAAAGTTCAGGTTAGGTGTAAGGAAAAATTCTTTACTGTGAGAGTGGCAAGACACTGGAATGGGTTGCCCAAAGAAGTGGTAAATGCTCCATTCCTGGCAGTGTTCAATGCCAGGTTGAACAGAGCCTTGGGCAACATGTTTTAGTATGAAGAGTCCCTGCCAATGGCAGAGGGGTTGGAACTGAATGATTTTAAGGTCTTTTCCAACCCTAACCATTCTATGATTCTATGATCTCTAGCAACTCAATTGTTTGGGTCTCAAGTCCTCGCATTCATTATGCTAATAAAATGTACATTATAATTTAAAGCATGTTCTAATTTCATTAGTCTCTGATTTCAAACAGCTGAAATGCCTGTGTGTAGGAGTAATCTCAAAGAATCTGCCATCTTAAAATTTTAATCAATATACTTTAACCAAACTTTAACCAAATACTTTTGGTTCTCAGTATCACGCAAATTAATTTCCATAGTTTCTGTTCTTTGATGAAAATACAAGTTGACTGGTAGGATTAACAAATTTGAGTGCTACACTGCCTTTGTGACAATTATTCATCTACACCACATCCTGCTGAGATACTGAATGGAATCTGTCTGCATTCCTGAGAGCAGTGTTGGAAGCAGTTTACACTCTGCATCCTAGCCCCCACCTAACCCTGATGTCCCTTCTGTCATTGAAATACACTGTATTAGCAGATCTCTTGGACAGGTATAATGTGAGCATCTGTACCGATAAGATCAAAGACCACAAAGTGATAATAGATAGTTTGTTGGCCACACCTCAGTAACAAATCATCCCAGTTGAATATACAGAATGGGAACAAAAGCTTTTTTAAAAGAAGTTCACTGTTCATTTCTAATAAAACATGAAATTATCTACTAATTTCTGGTTATCTTTCACTCTTTTCATTGTTATTTTTATCTTTTATTTTAATAAATATTTTATATTTAAATACCACCTGTAAAGAACAGCAAGTAGATTTTAAAGTAGAAATTGATCTAGACTTGAGGCAACTGCCAGCTATTGTGGGATCATTCTATTTTTATTTTCTTTATTCAGCTCTGTATCCAAATATCACTGGTTTGCTTAGTGTTCCTATAGCAGTCACTTTGCAGCTCATACTAAGTGAAAAAACAAAGGTTAAAAGCATTTTCATTGTTTAATCTCTCCTTTATTGCACAGTCCATTGTTTAATAACTAAGCTACCTCTTACCTCCTTTCTCTCACATAAGGAACTTCTGAAGAAAACTTAGGCAACTTAAAGAGTTTTTGCTATGAGCTGGCAGACAGACTGGTTTTAGCACATGTGATGGTATTATGAAACCAATAAAGTTCAAGTTTACCAGGTCCTAATATCATATTTGGCTTCACAGTATTGCATTCTGGTTGTAATATAATGGAATATAGAATGAACAACAAATTTATAATTACTCAGAAATTGGTTGTGATTTTATGCATTATCTAGTTCTTTTTTTTCACAAGATTTTTCAAAATACAAAACGCCTTCATTACCCAGGTTTTAATATTAACTTTATTTGTGAATATATTTATCCTCTCTAGTAGAATGTAAAAGTAGCTCCTGATGTTACCACCTGTTCCAGAAGTAACTATCTATTCCTTCAGCTAAGCACTGTGAAGACATGATAAATTGGTGTCCTCAATTTCTTTGTATTTTCAAAGTTTTCTCTTCATTTAAAACTACCTATTTATCTAATGTCTTCATCTAAAAATCCAGTTAATTTTTAAATTCAAGAAGTTTGAACCTTAGTGTCTTTAGCATGACTGCTTCTGTTTCATCATAGAATCATAGAAGAGTTGGGGTTGGAAAGGACCATATGATCATCTAGTTCTAACCCCCCTGCCATAAGCAGGGACACCTCACAATAAACCTTGTCACACAAGGATTCGTCCAACCTGTCCTTGAACACTGCCAGGGATGGAGCACTCACAACTTCCTTGGCAACCCATTCCAGTGCCTCACCACCCTAACAGAAAAGAATTTCTTCCTAATATCCAATCTAAACCTCTCCCGTTTCAGTTTGAACCCATTACCCCTTGTCCTGTCACTACAGTCCCTAATGAAGAGTCCCTCCCCAGCATCCCTATAGGCCCCCTTCAGATAACTGGAAGCTTCTGTGACATTGGTAAGCTGCATACAGTACTTTATAATTAAGCTCATAAGTTATTATTGCTTTCTTGTTATTGTTGCTATTACAAATGGTCCAACCGCCTAAGCTAAGACAAATGCTTGGTGTTACGCAGAGACAGAACCACAGACTCTGCTGTACTACAGAACATAAGATTTCAAGCTCACTTCCATTAACATTCATTGATATCTGCAGTCTCTAACTGAATTTGAGGAATGAGTCTGAATAGACTGACAAAAAAAAAAAAAAGTGGTCTGATATTCTACTGGCCAATCACTTCCATTTAGTCAGTTGTATCTGGAAAATCAGAAGACTCTGGATGTTGTACTTCAGTGGAATTCTGCATAAATTATTGTCTGCAAGAATCAGGAATTATCTCTTAACAGAGATTTTGTGTTTGTACAAATGTACTTATTTTTCATTTAAACCAGCAATGTCACTGCCATTTCTAAGGCCTGTGTTTTTACCAGTGTTCTTAAAAACAGAAGAAAAAAACATGAATGTTGCTTAGCCTATAATTGAGACTCTTAGACCCAAAATAATCTGACTTCCTTTTGCATTAAAAGGACTGGAAGTTTCTCCTTCTTTGCAAGAGAGGAATTGTATTTCTCTGTATGTGTCTTACACAACTGACACTGGATGAAATGGACGATCACAGAGTTGCCCATATCAGTCATTAAGATAAGGAATGGAGCTCTAAGTCAACTCAGGTATGATGCAGAGTTATGGTGTTTACTATTGTGTGTGATGATGGAATGTTTAATTTAGGGGGGGATTATTTATTTGTATAACCACCTACATAGATTGTTATGAATATTTTTTTTCTCTTTTTCTCTTCAAAACTGAGGTAAGCTTTTTTCTATCCTCAAAGGCGAAATTCCCTTATTAAAATGCCCATAGCTAGGCAAAACCTTCACATTCACAAGGGGCTGTGTCTACAGTTGTATTACTTACTGCTTAGGGTTTTTTACACTCCTTTGAACACTTGGTGACCATATCAGCTACTGGAACAAATTCTGTTCTCAATTACACCATTATTAGCAGCACAGGCTGTTAACTGCTAATGATATGCTTGGTTCAGCACAATGAAAACTTGGGGGCTTTGGTTCTAAAGTGAAGAATATTTCATAGTCAAGGCCTATTTTGCATTCTGTCCATAATGCACCTTGTCCAAAGACTCGATATGCCTTTCTGCAACAAAGGCTTTCATTCCAGGGTAGGTTTTTTGTTCAACATGGCTGACATTACAGAGGATGTACACATACACTCTCTCTGCACTGCTACTTGACTTCTCTTGCTTTCACCAAGACTACAGGAAGCTATGCAGGCTGCAAATGCATGGAAGCTCCCCAAACATGGAAACAATATAACCGGTCCTTCTCACTCTCACTAGATGGTGCTGCAGAGTAGATTTCTGAAAAAATATATAAATAAACATAAACACAAAACAAATTGTTCCCAGAAATTGCTGGTTTAGATTACAATTTTCTGATCAGTAAAATAATGGAAAAACTATTTAGAGAGGAAAAAAACCCACAGGCAATGTAGGTGGAATGGAATTAGGATTCACAAATAGTCCAGATCTCTAAAGTCAAATTCCTTACAGATTTTAGATGTCAAGTGGATTGTAAATTAGGGGATTAATAAACAAGGATTGTAATAAGAATACTTCAGCACAAATTTTTTATTGTGTCTTAGAGTGTTCTGCAGTGGGAAATTATTCATTCTTTATATACCCAAGCTCGCATCATTGTAGCAGACCTCAAAAGCATGGTGTCTTCACAAGTTAACTATTTGGTATTCACAGCTAGGCATCTTTTAGGTAGTCTTTAAGATTTCTCTCTGAAATTCTCTGACAGGCTCAATTTAATCCATAGTAACCACAAAGCGTTCTCTTTCAGAAACACTGGAGTAGAATGTGCCTTCTGTATTATATTAACTAAAATACTAGGACAGCTCTCCAGCAACTGGTAGACTAAAATATCCTGTCTTCATCCTGACATGATGCATGTGGTTACAGTCTCTCTCCATGCAGAATGCTATAGGCAAGGGGAGGAAAAAGGGGAAGGGATGAAAGCGTTTATTCCATTGCTGGGGTCACATCAGTGACCCCATATATAGAGAAGAAGGGACTTCTGAGCTGTGAAAGAAGAAGTTTGAGGAAAAAGAGTCATTTTGGGTTCTGATCCAAGCACATTGCTTAAGCCATTTTCATTAAACAGTCTTAGATAAGATAATGAAGCTGCTGAGGACAAGGACTATAGTTCAGGCTTTATAGAGGAATGTTTCACCACTGTTGCACATACTCAAGACTTCTTCCTGTCCTTTCATTGGTGTTCTCTTTGCCACCCTTGCTGTTGGATCCTAGGAGCAAAAAGTTGATTTATGTCTTTTCCAATAGAGATGTGAAAGGAAATGAGGGACTTGGGGTTTACATTTTCATTTCTGTAGACCTCTCTAATCCAGGATTACAGGCAGATAGATGGGTAAAATCTGGGATACACATCTTTTGCTTTAGCATTTCTAATGACTGTGCACCTTGTTTAGTATGCTGTGCATGTGTAACCCATTCTGAGGTACCTAGCTAGTATACTGTATAGGAAATATAGGTATTTCACTCATATCCCATTCAGTAGCTAGGAACCTATCAAGAAAAATAAGTGAACTGGTATGAAATGCTGATGAGGGAATTTTAGTTGAAATACCAGAAAAATCCTGGTTGTGAATAGCATTTGTCAATGAATAATATTCCAAAAAGAAAAAATCCATCTCCTGCACCCCCACCTTGGACAACTTTTCAAACTAAATGTATCAAATCCATCAGTCTAGGATTGTTTATTTTTTTTCTGACTTCTGTTAACTCCTAACTATTCTGAGTAACAGATTACTGTAAATCTCAAGTGTGAGTCTCTTTTTTCACACTTGTGGTGGTGCTGATTTTTTTCCTTTAGAATCATAGGATGAAATAGTAACAAGCTATCTAGCATATCTATTTAATAGCAATCTGTCTGACAGTATTTCCTAATATTTGTGGGAGGCTAAGTATTAGGAAAGATATTGCATCTTTGAACTGACATACAGGGGAAAAATAATGCATCCTTGTACATACAATACCAATACAAATGCACACACAATGCAAGCATATGTAAAACAGATGCACATATGTCTAGTGTAAGAATGACTACACAGAAGCTGACTGCTCCCCATTGCCTGTTTTAAATCTGATTCCATTAATTGCCAGCTGGCTGTGAGCTGGAAGAGGGCTGTCAATGGAAATAGCAAAACCAGATTCGTCTCTTGATTTAATAAGGATGGTTCGGTACACATCATCTGCACTACGCATTTATTCATGCCTTTTTCTAATTGGTCTGTTCAAATTGTAGAAAATTACATAATTTTATTTAAATTATATGAGAGGAAGAAGGAGACCAAATAAGAGAGAGGGAGAGGTCGATTATGAATTTATGTTTCATTTATTTCACCTAAATGTAGTTAAATATTCTTAAATGTTTAAAGTTAAAATGAAAGACAAATGAGAAATGCTTTGTTTTGTTTATATCTTAATTCCAAGCACCTGTCACCCACTGGAACATGCAGCATAAAGCAAGCTGCATCATGTGTAAACTAAGAAAGAGATCATACTGACATTAATATATATATGTATATATATATACATATATATAAAAGAAACACTAGTTTAAAAACCTAAGGTTAAAAAAAAATATATATATAAGATTTCAATTAGCCCAGTGAGGGTCTTGCACATTCATGTCAAACTGTAACACCAGTTGTATTTTATGAGAAACTAAGGAAGGACATAAAATATTACATCTCTCATAATTACACTAAAAAACATCCATTCAGGTATTCTTAGAGTATTGAGGAGTAAGGTTATGCTTTGGTGACTGTATGCTTAAAGGCACATTTAATCCTACTGGAAAACTGTTTGGTAACTAAGTCTTGGGTCCTGAGCAGGACATTTGGCTGATTCTTTGTGTAAAAGATCCCCAACTTAAGATGCAGACACATCCTGATTCATCTGTAAATAGCTAAGTCAGATATGCCTTTCCAAGCCCACTAATACAGTTAAACACATAATGTACTAAACTTTTGTATATGGAGGGAAAAGGTCACTTAAGGATGTCAGTTGTGTCCTTGTGAGGAAAAGGCAATGTACCAAAGCTGTACCTGACCATAAATGCTAACTCCTTTCACTTTGCTCTGTTCCTTCATTTGGGTTGGGGTGTTGTTTTTGTTTTCCTTTTTTTTTTTTTTATTACTTTAAAGGACCTTTCTTTGGAATACATGTATCAATCAGATACTAGTTTGGAAAATCTTTCCCATGTGAGAAAAAACTTTCTGTTCCATGGAGTGCTACCACTTTATGTGAGACCTCCTTCCACATTAGTAGGGAGCAGTACTGTACTACAAATGGTCTCAGAAATTTGTGACAAATTTAAAAATTTCCAGGATACTTTACAACTAAAATAAATAATACTAATAAAACAAAATCAAAATTGGAAGAACTAACCACATTATGCAACTGTGAAGTGCTTATTTTGTTCTATATGCTCAGCCTTCCTAGTGAGCCACTGGGATTTAAAGTGCTGAAAGTATAACTCCAGAGGTAATAAAGTCCTTGAAGAAATAAGTGATATTTTCAACTACTTGCTAAGAAGTATAATATTTAAGAATATTTAATAAACAGTTGAGATTTTAATAGCCAGAAGACACTATTTTGTGTATTATTTTGGGGTTTGGGTGGCATTTTTTTTAGCTTTGTCTAAGTGAAAAAGAAAAGCAATTTGAAATATGAGATTTTAAAAGCCTTGTCCCCAGTATTCTTGACCTTGGTGAAATTTTTCCACTCTGTAGTATTTCACTGTTGCTATGTCCAGTGATGATTAATAAGTGTAGCAGAGTAACATTTCTTCTAAAATGAAATGATAAAGAATTCTGACAATTCCATTGTCATTGATATATTTCAGAAGCAGCTGTCTTTTCAAATATACAGCAGCACCTTCTCTGAACCATTCAGGTTTTCTCAGATCTATGCCCTGCTTTACTTTTACCTACACAAGTATGAGAGTAAGAGACTTTTTTTTTTCTTTCACAGTTGCATGGCTGCTTAAAAAATTTCCCGTTTGTACAGCTTCAAAATTGCAATATGCAAAAATACTCTGGAAATAGATTAATTAACTGCATGGAATTCTGGTGGTTATTATAGTTTTTATTTTCTCTGGAAGCATTACTCAAGCAGTGCAGATTTCTTCACAAAAATCTATTTATAGCTTGACAGAATGGAAAGCCAGAAATGAGAATTTTACTTTGCTGTGCAGGATGCAGGCTTTGGTATACACACTGTTTTCCTTTTATGTATCCTTCTTGCACACAGTAGGGTTTGACACCATTGATGTGTAACATGGCTCATTTCAAGAGGACTTGATGTCAATAGCACCTTTTCCCCATACTAAAGTGGACATAGGAAAAAGTGGAGTTGTTACATATTTACTGAATATGTCAAGTCAAAGAATGGTTTACCAGATGTTCTGAAGGATGCTGGACTTTTTTATTCAATTATTTATTTTCCTGTCCTGTCACAGCTTTAGGACAATTACCTGAAAGAGTCTGCGGCTGTGCCTGTAGTCACAGCATACTCTACAGGATTCTCCTATAGACACTCCACAGGCAGAGGCTATACACAACATAATTGGGCTGTAGTAAGTGACTTAACACAGAAAATTACCCATGTAAGAGTAAATAAAATGTCTCTCAATAGGAATCAAAAGGCTGTAGTGAAGGCACCAAGAAATTTCAATTTGATTTTCATAGCTGGCTGTAAGAGACCAAAGAACTTCAGTTCATGAGTTCATTACGCAGCTTTTGTCAGAGCTGGTATATTAGCTTTAGAGGAGGTATTATGGGATTGAACTGTATCTAGCCCCTGGAGAGGGCAGTCATACCAGGTCAGACTTAGTAGGAGTTTAGAACTGTCTACCTATACTCATCTGCATATAAATTTGCTAAGTGTCTTCTGCAGTTATGAGAGTCCATTAAGTCAGAAAACTATCTACATTTATTTGGGAAAATCACACTTTGGAAAGGGAGGGGAAGCTGCAAGTGAATTTCTGATTGCAAAACACAAATCTGAAAAAAAAATTAAAATCCTATTAAACGGGTGATGAGCAGGAGTGGAAAGTCTAATAGACCTAATATGAGCAGGGTATGTCACTCAAGTCTCTTTGTGACTCTTACCAAATAGCAATGCCTCATTCCTCATTGAAGTGTATCCTGTATGTGTCTCAAAACATCAATTTAATGATTTCAAAGCTGCCTGGGCATTGACTACAGCTTTTGGAAGAGCTGTAGCAATCACAGTAGCTTGGGGTAAAATGCATTAATTGCACTTCAGTGGTGCCAGATAATACTGTCAAAATGTAGCTTGGTCTCTCATCAGTAGAAGGAAGACATAAGAAAAGAAAGAGAAAAGTTTGATCAGCTGGTGTAAAGTAGCATTTGCCTTTCATGTCCTTACTGCTTTTATCCAACAAGCAGCTCTCAAGCCTGAAAACAATGCTTGCCAAATGAGTCAGTCATTGGTGCATGATTGTGAATTCACACAAATTGCTAGTATATCAGGAACTGAAATCCTTTTTCCTATTTTTCAGAGTTTGTAAAGGATAAAATCCTGGAGCCTGAAGTTTCCTTGAGCTAGAAACATCATCCTTCTTGAAGCAGACAGGCTTGTTTTCTGTCATTAAAATGGTCTGGAGAGAAAAAATTTAATTGTTCCTGTCTCTTCGGGTTTAAAATAGATCTCAGAAGCTTTTGGCATAACCTGCTGCACCTCTGCATCACTTACTGTCAAAAGAACTTTACTTTCTGGAGCAAAGTTCAAATTAGAAAACATTATATTTAGAAAGGAAAAGGATAGAAGTATACCTTGTTACTGTATACCTTGAACTGACTGGAGATTAACTGTGTTTTAACAGCTCCACAGATACTTGCTTGTTTATTATAACACCCTAGAAAAATGAGACACTAATGTCAAAAAAAGCATGGAAATCTTTTCTTTGTTGGTCTTTATCTTTGTTGCCTTTTGGTGCCTTAGCTATACTGTGCATTGTCTGCTGTTCTGTTTAAAATAGAGTTGTGTTTTTTTAATTGCAGATGCATGCTTTTGAAATTCACCTTTTTATTTGTTAATCAGTTAATTTTACAGAGTTGTTGGCAAAGAGAGGACTTGTCAGTCTCCTTGACCCCTACTGAAGGAGATCCTCAAAATCTCCACTTAGCCTCCTTGCTGGTGGCTTAGCCAAAGAGAATGCAAGATGGTGATAGATAGCAGGTCAAAGAAGACAGACACCAGAAGGAGGTCACTGCAGTCTAGGAGCCTCTTTGCATTCATAGAATAAGGCTAACTGAGGTGGTGGCTAAGTAAAGTCTCTGAGTTGGCTTATACCTGCTTTGGCTACTCCTGAGTGAAAGTCATGGGAAGGTCAACTGTACGTAAGGAACTTGTTCCAAAACTTCTGCTTGAGAAATTGTGTTTTATAGTTGAAAACCTTTTATTTGATAACTGAGGTAAGAGGTGTGTGGCAGACAACTTTGTGAGAATCTAGAACCCAAAATGTTTTATGACCCCATCCATCAGTATTCAGGAAGGTGTGAAATGGAAAAAACATCATCTGTAATGCTGAAAAGAAATTCTTGGTAGTGTTGGTAGATTAAATTTGAAATACAAAATATCACTCTTATTTGCTCTAAAGCCCCTTCCATGTGCACATTTCCCTCCCTGAGTTTGCTTTCATTTTATAATTGTTTAAATTACCAGAGCTGTGAAAAGAGAATATTATGCAAATAAGTACTTGGTCCAAAAGAAGAAATCCATGGTGACTTGTTAGAATTTATAACTTAGGTTTCTCTTCTGTGTTCCCAGTGCAATACATGCAGACAGTGAAGTCAAGTAGGATCTGCTGAGACCAATATACTTAGCAGAGCAATTGCTTAACCTATATCTCACATCTCTGGTGAGGCATGCCTGTAGCATTCAGCTGGATATCTGTATAACATTGGGCTCAGTTCTTTATCCTCTCATCTTAAGCATTTGTGTTACATGCTTAAATTTGGATGATCAGCTCACTTAAATATTTTTCGCACCACACTGTCTTCTCAAAAACTTAAACATCACTCTGGCAGCTGAGGGATTGATCACAAAATTGAAGATCTTGGTTCCTTCTTTGCTTGAGCACTGTTACATAGTTTGTGTAGTAAATGCATGGACAGTTGTGAAAAGGGAACAGAATTTACACTTACTAGATCAATGCTACTGTCACTTACCTGAAAGACTCAGACCCTTTCTCACATGCATTCTCATTTTCTGTATACTATTAATTCTATTTTTTTTCTTCACTGTAATCCTATCAGCTAAAGAGAAGGAAATAATGTTAAGTAAGTCACTTCAAGCCTGATATTTATGAAAATGAAAAGGCCGTGAATAGTCAAGAAAGATCAGGCTGAAGGCTACTAATTTTACCTTATGAAACATGGGCTGCCATTCTCTAGATGTGCTTTTAAATGGAATTTTCTATGCATGCTGTGACTTTTTTAGAACTCATTATAAGGTAGATAAATTCCTGAAATCCTGTCAGGCTAAGACTTTCATAGAAAACAAATGAAGCAACCTTTGGTCCAAAAGTGAGATTCATATTGAGTAACTTTAGATGCTACAATACAGGTCTTTATAAATTTAGTTGTCAAGCATTGATGAAGTTGGAGTCATTGTAATCAGTGAAGAACAGAGAGGAAGCCATCTAATCTTGAAATTTGACAGAAACATTTAAGGAATTGTCCTGGTAAAGTCTTACTTTCTGCAGTGGCTGAGCAAAGCTTTTATGGAATGCCATTTTTCATTTAGGAAGCTGAATATAACCAAAGCCTTAGTAAATTTTATGCGACTATCAGATTTTAAACCAGAGTGAACAATTTATGTCTGGCAAACATTAGAATTCAAAAAAGCAAATGTCTATTTAGTGCTAGTTCTTAAGATTCTTATTGTCAGTGAAAAACAGAGGCAACTTACAGGGTTACCTACCAACAGTTAAAACACATACCTGCTGCATGCTAGGTTCACAAGCATTCTGGAGATTTCTTTTTCTCTTCATTTCTTTCAGACATAATAGATAACTAGCTTGCATGGCAAAACCTGATTGCAGTGAATCTGCTTTCTGTGCCCTGTCTTCAAATCAATAATCTGTGAGCTAGATCTAACCTGGAAGTCACACTGCAGTTATTGCCCTGCCAAAGTGCTCAATACTTTAAGCTCTGCTGAGCGGCAAAGTTTATTAGCTTGGGCTTCGTGCCACACTGACAAAAATATGCAGCATCTGGCCAACAAGGCAGGCAGGGAATGCCTGGATCTGGCTTTGGAAGGCTTTGCTGACATACTCATAAGTTTTAATAGGAAGGCATGGGTGGTAGTGTCTTTAGTTCTGCATCACTATGGAAAAGATATTGAAGTGCTTGAAAGTGATTGGGCTGGGAAAAGTGGGAAATAACTGAGCTTCAGTCCATGTCACAAAGTAGACTACAGAAAGCTACTACTAGAATTTGTACAATTCATATTCCTAACATATTTCCTAATGCAAGATATGTCAATATTGAGTATGGTTCTTTGCAATTTGGGACGTTCATGGATGCTCTAATCACTGTAGGAGTACTTTCTTATTTACTCATGTCAGGGTACTGCAGCTATTTCACACACAGGCCTTGCTACCAGTCACTCACATTTATATTGCTTTGAGATAACTTTAACGTATATAACACTATATAGGGTTGCCCATTTAGTAAATAAAAATGAGGCAGAGGGTGGATGCTATTTATCATCGAATGCACGATTCAAGCTAACCATCTTTACTTTATAGGTATAAAATACAATATATAATATACTATACAAAAATATACATACAATAATGTAGCATGTCATAAACAAAGACATTTGTATTTTTGGAAATTTTTGGACCTGAATAAATACTATGTTACTGAAGATTAGTTACTACAGGTTCCTATTTATGGCATACTATATGGCATATTATATAGTTTTGTCACATGCAAACTGTAAGGTATGTACAAGTTTTTATCTTTTTATAATCTGTTTGAAACTACCCCAGAATAGATGCCTAATAAATCAAACATAGCAGTAAATGCATTTTGAATATGTGAAAGTATTGCTTGCATAATCCCCTCCACAAAGCTATTGATAATATATCAAGCTCCTTTTCAGGTATGCTAGTAATTTCTCAAAACAAAACCAAGCTGCTTTAATGCAGTCAGTAAGAGCAACTGAACTGTGGAAGAGTTTCTTACAGTTCACTGAGGTCAAATAACTTCCAGGGCAACAATATTGACATCTGTTTAATTAATTGGATTGCTCCGACTCAGGGGTAGGACCTTGAATTTGGCATGGTTAAACTTCATAAGGCTAGCATCAACCAGCCTCACAAGCACATCAAGGTCCCTCTGGATGGCATTCCTTCCCTCCAACGTACCAACCAAACCACAATACTTGGTGTCATTGACAAACTTCATAAAATCATAGAATAGTTAGGGTTGGAAAGGACCTTAAGATCATCTAGTTCCAACCCCCCTGCCATAGTCAGGGACACCTCCCACTAAACCATGCCACCCAAGACTAAACCATGCCATCCAATTAACTTACTGAGGGCACACTCAATCCCACTGTCCATGTCAGCGACAAAGATGTTAAACAAGACCGGTCCCAACACCCATCCCTGAGGGACACCACTCTGGAGGCTACTGGCCTCCAGCCTGACACTGAGCCATTGACTACAACTCTTTGTGTGCGGCCATCCAGCCAGTTCTTTATCCACCGAGTGGTTCATCTATCAAATTGATGCCTCTCCAATTTCAAAACAAGGATGTCATGTGGGACAGTGTTGAGCACTTTGCACAAGTCCAGGTAGATGACATCAACTGCTCTACCCCTGTCCATCAGTTCCGTAGCCCCATCATAGAAGGCCATCAAATTGGTCAGGCAGGATTTCCCCCTAGTGAAGCCATGCTGGCTGCCACCAAGCACCTCGTTGGTTTTCATGTGCCTTAGCATGCCTTCCAGGAGAATCTGCTCCAAGAGTTTGCCAGGCACAGAGATGAGACTGACTGGTCTGTAATTCCCTGGGTCATCCATTTTCCCCTTCTTGAAAATGGGGATTATATTTCCCTCTTTCCAGTCATTGGTAACTTCATCTGATTACCATGATTTTTCAATTGTGATGGCCACTCTCTTAACAGCTTCATTCTCCAGCTCCTTCAGCACCCACAGATGGATTTCCTCAGGTCCCATGGATGTGTGCATGTTCAGGTTCTTAAGATGATCACAAACCAGATTCTTTCCTACAGTGGGCCCAAGGTCTTCGTTCTCACAGTCCCTGTGTCTGCCTTCCAAGTCTTGGGTGGTGTGGTCAGAGCATTATTTCTACGGGGGTATGATATGATAGGCATCACAGAAACATGGTGGGATGGCTCCTATGACTGGAGTGTTGGAATGGAAGATTACAGGCTCTTTAGAAAAGACAGGCCTGGCAGACAGGGAGGAAGAGTTGATATTTATGTTAGGGATAGGCTGGAGAGTATGGAACTCTGTCTGGGAACAGATGAGCAGTCAACAGAGAGTTTGTGGGTCAGGATTAAAGGGAGAACAGTGATGGGAGACACTACTGTGGGGATCTATTACAGACCGCCTGATCAAGAGGAAGCTGAGGATGAAGCACTCTACAGACATGAACAGCCACACGCTCTCAGGCTCTTGTTCTCACGGAGGATTTCAACCACCCTGATATCTGTTGGAGCGACGGTATGTCCCAGCACAAGCAATCCAGGAGGTTCCTCAATTGTGTGGAAGACAACCTCCTTCTGCAAGTGATAGAGGAGCCGACAAGGAGAGGTGCCATGACTGACCCTGTGCTCACCAACAGGGAAGGGCTCATTGGAAATGTGATGCTCCAGGGCAGCCTTGGATGCAGTGATCATNCTGCCATAGTCAGGGACACCTCCCACTAAACCATGCCACCCAAGACTAAACCATGCCATCCAATTAACTTACTGAGGGCACACTCAATCCCACTGTCCATGTCAGCGACAAAGATGTTAAACAAGACCGGTCCCAACACCCATCCCTGAGGGACACCACTCTGGAGGCTACTGGCCTCCAGCCTGACACTGAGCCATTGACTACAACTCTTTGTGTGCGGCCATCCAGCCAGTTCTTTATCCACCGAGTGGTTCATCTATCAAATTGATGCCTCTCCAATTTCAAAACAAGGATGTCATGTGGGACAGTGTTGAGCACTTTGCACAAGTCCAGGTAGATGACATCAACTGCTCTACCCCTGTCCATCAGTTCCGTAGCCCCATCATAGAAGGCCATCAAATTGGTCAGGCAGGATTTCCCCCTAGTGAAGCCATGCTGGCTGCCACCAAGCACCTCGTTGGTTTTCATGTGCCTTAGCATGCCTTCCAGGAGAATCTGCTCCAAGAGTTTGCCAGGCACAGAGATGAGACTGACTGGTCTGTAATTCCCTGGGTCATCCATTTTCCCCTTCTTGAAAATGGGGATTATATTTCCCTCTTTCCAGTCATTGGTAACTTCATCTGATTACCATGATTTTTCAATTGTGATGGCCACTCTCTTAACAGCTTCATTCTCCAGCTCCTTCAGCACCCACAGATGGATTTCCTCAGGTCCCATGGATGTGTGCATGTTCAGGTTCTTAAGATGATCACAAACCAGATTCTTTCCTACAGTGGGCCCAAGGTCTTCGTTCTCACAGTCCCTGTGTCTGCCTTCCAAGTCTTGGGTGGTGTGGTCAGAGCATTATTTCTACGGGGGTATGATATGATAGGCATCACAGAAACATGGTGGGATGGCTCCTATGACTGGAGTGTTGGAATGGAAGATTACAGGCTCTTTAGAAAAGACAGGCCTGGCAGACAGGGAGGAAGAGTTGATATTTATGTTAGGGATAGGCTGGAGAGTATGGAACTCTGTCTGGGAACAGATGAGCAGTCAACAGAGAGTTTGTGGGTCAGGATTAAAGGGAGAACAGTGATGGGAGACACTACTGTGGGGATCTATTACAGACCGCCTGATCAAGAGGAAGCTGAGGATGAAGCACTCTACAGACATGAACAGCCACACGCTCTCAGGCTCTTGTTCTCACGGAGGATTTCAACCACCCTGATATCTGTTGGAGCGACGGTATGTCCCAGCACAAGCAATCCAGGAGGTTCCTCAATTGTGTGGAAGACAACCTCCTTCTGCAAGTGATAGAGGAGCCGACAAGGAGAGGTGCCATGACTGACCCTGTGCTCACCAACAGGGAAGGGCTCATTGGAAATGTGATGCTCCAGGGCAGCCTTGGATGCAGTGATCATGAGATGGTAGAATTCGAGATCCTCAGGATGGTGAGAAGAGTGTGCAGCAAACTCACTGCCCTGGACTTCAACAGAGCAGACTTTGGCTTCTTCAGGAACCTGCTTAGTAAGGTTCCATGGGATATTGCCCTAGAGGACAGCGGGGCCCAAGACTGTTGGCTGATATTCAAGGATCACAGGTTACAAGCTCAGGAGTGTTGCATCCCAACTAGAAGGAAGTGCAGCAGGAGGGCCAGGAGACCTCCTTGGATGGATAAGGAGATGCTGAGGAAACTTCAAAGGAAAAAAGACACTTATAAAAGGTGGAAGCAAGGAAAAGTGGCCTGGGAAGAATACAGGGATGTTATCTGGGAAGCTAGGGACAGGTTAGGAAAGCTAAGGCCCAGCTAGAATTAAATTTGGCTAGAGATGTTAAGGATAACAGGAGGGATTCTATAGGTATATTGCAAATAAAAGACTGACTAGGGACAACGTGGGCTCTCTCCAGAAGCTACTGGAAGAGCTGGCTACCCTGGATTTGCAGAAGGCTGAGGTTCTTAATGACTTCTGTGACGTAATTCCTTATCTTATGTCGGTATCCCCAGCTATGGATTTATCTTTTGTTGTTAATGCACTTAACTTGAAAGCTTATTCTTCCAACTAGTCACACATAAATGAAAACATCTCCTCTGTCATTTCTTTACATGTCTATAAAACTGATCTACATCATCCCTTCAGGCATTTAATTTTCTCTTAGTTTTTTATTTCTTTAAATTCTTCCCATTTCTACAAATCTAAAATGCAAGGTCAGAGGTCATGTGAAAATCACTTTTTGTCTCACATTATTGGAAGGTATATTTTATTATATAAAATGTGGACATTATTCCTTATATTTCATATATACCTGATATACTCCTGTGTTGATTTAGAGCTTCATCACTTATCATTTAGAGTCAGTGGGAGAATCTCCGCTTAATCTTTATTTTATTAGACTTTCTCTGAATTTATTCAGTGGCTTTTCTGGGTGTGGTTAATCTAAGGTTGTATCTGTATTTTGTTTCTCGTTGTTTTTAGATGATTATTCCGTACAATAAAACATAAAACAGAATTGTATAAAACACTTTCCTCTAAGTAATTAAATGAAATCTCTTTTTAACCATAGAGATAGGGAAAAAAGAAATATCTTTTTTATTGACTTGTTGAAATTATAAGTATACTCTGGTACTTTAAACTCATAAGTACAGGGGGCATCTGATGTATAAATAAAAGGTGGCAGTTTGAATTGCTCAAAGACACGTATTCAGTAACAGGAAGAGTCAGAAGTCTCGACTCTCAGGCCTCTGCCTGAACCAGTAGGCACAGGCCCACCTACAGTTAAGCTTTCTGTCACATCTTAGTCTGGAATTAATCTTCCCTTTAAAATAACAACAAAAAAAATCCCTGTGGACACCTGTGATTGATTTCGTGGAATCCCACCATCTGACCCTTTCCTGGAGGTCCTTCAGAACTTGAAAAGATTTCACTTCATGCACCACAGACATCATTACATTCTTTACTGATGAGAAGTCATACACTTACAGGCACTAATAATTTCTTACATGTCATGGCTCAATAGGACTAGCAAAGTGAAAAAAATAAAAAGTCAGGAAATCTATTTTCTAGTCTTCAGCGACCTGATAGACAAAAGCATCTCTGTATATAAAATCAACCTTATAAAAGTGTATAGATCTTCAGGTATTGATGACTAAAAGAAAAAGTAAACTTGCATTTGAAATCACATTTTGTAAGGTAAAGCATGCATCAAAAGCAGTGTGAGCAGCAGATTGAAGGAGGTGATCCTGCCCCTCTACTCTGCTCTCGTGAGACCTCACCTGGAGTCTTGTGTGCAGTTCTGGTGTCCTCAACATAAAAGGGACATGGAGCTGTTGGAACAAGTGCAGAGGAGGGCCACGAAGTTGATCAGGGGACTGGAGCATCTCCCATATGAAGACAGGCTGAGAGAGTTGGGACTGTTCAGCCTGGGGAAGAGAAGGCTGCGTGGAGACCTCTTAGCAGCCTTCCAGTATCTGAAGGGGGCCTATAAGGATGCTGTGGAGGGACTCNTTGATCAGGGGACTGGAGCAGCTCCCATATGAAGACAGGCTGAGAGAGTTGGGACCGTTCAGCCTGGGGAAGAGAAGGCTGCGTGGAGACCTCTTAGCAGCCTTCCAGTATCTGAAGGGGGCCTATAAGGATGCTGTGGAGGGACTCTACATTAGGGACTGTAGTGACAGGACAAGGGGTAACAGGTTAAAACTTAAACAGGAGAGGTTTAGATTGGATCTAAGGAAGAAATTCTTTCCTGTTAGGGTGGTGAGGCCCTGGTATGGGTTGCCCTGGGAAGCTGTGAGTGCTCCATCCCTGGTGGTTTTCAAGGCTAGGTTGAACAGAGCCTTGGGTGACATGGTTTAGTGTGGGGTGTGCCTGCTCATAGCAGAGGGGTTGGAACTATATGATCTTAAGGTTCTTTCCTACCCTAACTATTCTATGATTATCAGTACATGCATATTTTATACTTATGTTTGGTGCTGTGCAGCTATTTATGATCCTAAGTAACAGCCTATGGCTAAAATTGAAAGAGTCTGAGATTATCCAGCTTCAGACAGGTGATCCAAATCTATATGAATGTCATCTTGTTCTTAGCAAAGAGCCAGGTTTTGCTAATGCAGTGTCTAAAGTGCTCATGCAGAGGTTAGGTTTTCCAAATTAGACTTCAAGTTGGTGGCAGGGCAATTGTGGGGACATCCCTTGCAGCTGTTTGTACCAGACTTGGCCTGTAGTATGGTTGAATAAAGGACTAATTTCCACTGCAGCTTTATTATAAATAATAAGAATTATTTATAATGCACTAAAGCGAATATTGATTCCAAAATCTCCATCAAAGGAAATAAATTAAACTGTTTATAATAAAGTACATTATAGAAGTCATTTTCTACAAACCTTGAAATCTTTTAAATATCTTATCATGTACAAGCTATAATAACAAAAACAAAGCAAAACAAAACTTGCTTTAATCTACTTTATATTTGTCTGAAGTGTAGTATAGTAACAAATCCACCTTACTGTTGTGAAATGTCTGTTTAAATCTGAAGGTCAACAGGCTCTTATGCATCAAATCAATAGAAAAATAGATAATTTCCATAATAATGAACATTTTTGTCAAGTATAGTTCAAAGCAAAGCAGAAGGGAGGTTTTAACAGGGATCATTCCAGAGGATGCTGGCAACTTGATCAATGATCCCAGAAACAAATCTATAAAACTGTCAAATAAGGAAGGTATACTGAGGTGGGGTTTTACATGATTCCAAAAATGTATTTGTCAATGGCCTTACACTGTCATATTACTTCTTGCTGCTGAAGATATGAACTGAATGATGGATTAGACATTTCTCATCCTGTTTTAGAGTTAAAACCATTCACTATTCATGAATTCTCAATTCATTAATCTGAACGTTAATTTGCATGCTTCATTCAAAGCTGAAAATCTAGTTGGTGGTATGTCATTGTTTTTCTAAAGGTGCATGAATAATTTGTGGTGATTGAATTCCTTCAATAAATTAGATCTTTTTTTTGGCTGTTACTAAATGTCAAGACAAAGTCACAATTTTAGATGCAATTCCCAGTAAATATTAGCCTAATTATTTTTCCATCAGTAGTTCCTCCAATATAAAATAGTGAAATATTGTTGGAGGTACTTGGTCAAAGAAAAGGTCATAAAGCTTTGTTTTCTTTTCACAAATCTTAAGTTCAGAAACTATTCTGCCTGTCATATCTCTTCCTCTTATGTGATGGATTTATGGATGTGTAAGTTGTGTGCTGTCATGTTTTTGAAGATATTACTTTTGTTTTGATCTTATTGACTGGAACTGGAAGACCAGAACACAAAAACCTGTTCCCTGTTTCCAAGTGTTCAAACGGTTTTCCTTAGGTAAATAAAGACTACTCAGTCCATAATACTGGATTTTCAGATCAGGCTTATCTTGACCCATCTCAAATAAAGTCACTGACTATTTCTTCAAAGATTATACACATCATTAAGAATAATTAATATTTTCCTGGCCATGAACCTAATTTAGAGGTGAAATTCATGAAAGTAACACAAAAGTCCAATGCCTGGAAAAAAACACAGCTACTTTCAAACACTCAATTTTGCAATGGAAAATGCTTTTCAGGCAACAAATTGGTGTGTGCTCCTGCTGAATATTTTCAATGCAACTTAAGTTGTGACTATGTTTTATCTCACTAAATAAAGTTATGAAACATAGAAAAGTATGTACAAACAGTAATGAAAACATAATTTAGGTTACAGAACCACTTTCCATTTGGCAAATGGGATCTTTTGGAAGCAAAAACAAAAAAAGAAAGATAAGGAAAGATATCTTAAAGACTAGCAAACATTTTCTGGTAGAGTTCTGAGCTGTTAAGTAATTATTAATTATTAATTATTATTAAGTAATTAAGTAATGAATCCAAGACTCATGTAAATGAGTTTTTAGGGATTTATAGCTGATCATTTCATAGAGACAAAGCCAGCCTTCTTAACCAGTAGCATGGAAGTGATTTTATGACTTTATTATGGAAATGGCTGTAGCTCCCACTGTAATTACTGATTGGTCTTTTATAGACATAGCTTCCAGAATGCTTAATAGTAAGCTGCTTCATCATGCACTGTGTAAGGAAATTACACTTTCCTTTATATGTTCCCATATTCTCAGTACGGTGATTACTTTCAATTTGTAAGGATTATAAAGTGTCAAACTCCTCAGTTTTTTACAAAACAAAGAAAGAAAAAGTGGGAATAGGTCTACTGATATACTTGTGTCTTAAATACTCACATCACTTTTCATAGCCTTTTAGTGCACTGAGCTAAAAACTTATTGTATTTGCTACTCTTTGTGAAACTCTCTCGGGCTTTTAAAATCCCTGCTCCCTTAACTAGACTCCTCTATGGTCCTGGACTTCAAAGTTTGTTTTATGAGGAAACTACACTGTCTCCCTGTCTCGGTGTGGAATCTTTCCTGTCACCTACTCTGGGGGCCTGCTAAGCGTGGCTTGCTGCACACAGATTGTTTGTGAAGCTGCCAAACGGAAGCCAGAAGCTCAGCTCAGCTGAAAGAGATAAAAACAACGTTATTTCATAGCTATAAAAAAACACAATAGACTTGTAAATGGTGCCTTGTACAAACAGGGCTTTTCTTCAGGAAAAGAATAGCTCCTTCAGTGGAGACTGAGACATCTGTATTGTTCATTCACCTCTTGTGCAATGAATTGCTATTAATAGCTCTGCATTAGAAAATCTTGCTATAAATAACATCTGAAATCTACTCCCATAATACCCTTTGTCCTTGATATGCCTTCATTGGGACATTTATGTATTTACCATGGACAAGAGAACAAAACAACTTTGGATAAAAAAGGCTGTGACCGTGTTCAGTGATTCAGTTCCTGGAATGGCTTTCATTTGGTCGGGGGAGGAGAAGGGGGAAGAAAGATAAACAACAAACATCTCTGACTTTTTTCCATTATTCTAGCTAGACTAACAGGAAAACTGACACAGCTTGACAGACAGATGATTGTCTTATCAACTGTAACCAACTTGGAAAGAGTATATCCAATTCTCCTAAAATAGCTAATTAATTGGAAACTAGTCCCTCTGTTCTCTTGATATGGGAACTTTTCACAGCAGATGGTCTGTTCCATGACACAAACTGTATTAGTTTTCACATCTTCCTGAAATGGAAGACATCACTTAACAAGCCCTTCCAAATGAGTAGTTCCAGTAGGAAGAGACTGAAGGTTTATCTCAGAAGATAAAGATTTGACAAGTTGGTTTAGAAATCTCATTTTCAAGTCTTTTAGCTTGCATAACAGTTTCATGTTATGTCTTTTTCTTTTCTGTTTTTTTTCCCCCACTTGTTTTTTTCCTTGAATATGAAGACTATGCAATTTATTCCTCTCTGGTTTTATTGACAGTGACGTTTATTGCAAAAGAGACCAGATTTTTAAACAAACATTTTCCTTAGTTGTGTCCATTAGTGTTAATCAGAAAGAAAAATGCTTTAAATATCTATTTGGTTATAAACTTCTTAGGTTTTCAGGCTCTTGCTCCTTTCTGAATTTTGACTTCATTGTAACTTCTCTATTATGCCTCAAAACAGGCTATTTTTTTAAAAAAAAAGTAAAAATAAAAAATAAGAACATAATAAGAGACATAACTACTCTTCTTCATGTCCTCAGAAGAAAAGACAAGTGGAAAACAGCTTAATTTGGAACAAAGATTTCCTTCTGTCTCCTGAAATCAGTTTTACCTTCATTCAGACAGAATGCTCAGTTTCCCTTTCATTGCTGGATTGATCCTGGGCTTATAGGCTTTGGTTGACATCTCTCTGAAGAAGCTCTGAATCTCTCTGACATCTCTCTGAATGAACACTAACTTGTGCTACAGCTGTTTGTCACAGCTGTTTCATTTTTGTGGGAGAAAACACTCTTGTCATTCTGCTTCCTTCCTTTCAGCTGATTTCCTACTTCCAGGATCATAAAACATTTTACCTTTTTTAGTCACTCCAGTGGTTTGGTACCTCGTTATTGTTTCTCCAGGTGTCTCTGCCATGCACTTATAGGAAGAATGTAATTTTATACAGGTAACAAATTTTAGAAAGACAATGTACTTCCTGAGTAGGCCTCCTGTTTTGTTTGTGTCTTTTGAAAAAGAAATCAACTGGGTATCAAATCCCACAGTGGAACAGGAACACAATATTGAAAGTACAGCATAGACTTTTATCCCTGTTTTGTAAAAAGCCTACCTTGCAGAGGTACTGTATATAATGTTAAAGAAAAACAGTAAAGTAGGGACAGTTTATGTTATTTTACGACTTCAGGAGATTCAGCTGGCAAGCATCACATTTCTGCATAGAAGCTTTTTTTTTCCAGGCATTCCATAGTGTGTGCATGTGCATACAAGTCCTTGTGATAACCTGGCTCTTCATCACCTCAGTCTTGTCTTTAACTCCATGGCACCAAGGCCATCTAAAACTCAAGTAGATTAGGCAATCTTGATTCCTTCTTTTCACACCTTTATCTGTCACTTATGGCGTATGTATTCTATAATGCACTGTCAGTCTCAAATTTAGTAGTTCAATATTATTTATGCTACTGTTCAAGTATGTAATCATATTTAAGCAATGCCTATATCTGATTGGTTGAATATGAATAAGAAGTAGCTGTCCAGAAGAAACAATCAGGTGTTAAATGAATGCATACATATACATTATGTGAGATGTTACTCAGATCTTCAGATGTGAGTATATGCTAAATGCAGCATCTTTGGAGCTTTGTCTCTTTCACAATTAACTATTGGTGATGTGGAGTCTGGGTCTAAAACCTAATTTGCTCTTGCTTAATTTGAAGTAGGAAACTGTCAAAGTTGAATAGCATTTGGCCAGACCTACCATTAACAGATATAACTCATAATAATTGCACTGATACATATGAGTTTTCTAGCAATAGAATATATTTTGCTATGCTGTGAATGATGATAGAGTGGAATGTTCAAGTTTGAAAAATTTATTAATATCCCAGTTCTTGAAATCATTATTAGGTTGTAAGTAATTTTGAACAGAAAGAGAAAAAATGTATTTTTTTTTTTTTATTATCCTAAGAAAGGCTTGCTCTGAAGGAAGCAGATTCTTTCATCACAAANCTTGAAATCATTATTAGGTTGTAAGTAATTTTGAACAGAAAGAGAAAAAATGTATTTTTTTTTTTTTTATTATCCTAAGAAAGGCTTGCTCTGAAGGAAGCAGATTCTTTCATCACAAATAAGCAATTTTCATAGCACTAATTTATATTCTGAACAAACTATTCATTTGAAACACCTACTGTTGCATTGCTATAAGTGATCTTTCTCCTTTTTGTAAATCTACATGTCAATAATGCTGAATTTACATTAAAATTTTAATTGTGCAGTGTCATTTTATTTGAACACTTGGATTTGTGAAAAGAAAGGTAATCAATTCAAAATTCATGGTTTAACAAATAATACCAATATTTTGTGATATGCCTGCTGACCTTGAGATAGACGTATATATTTGTAAAACACAAAGACATGATTCTGGTACAGTAGAAATGGATGTTTATGGATATCATAAGTAGCCAGGGTCAATAAAAGGATTTCCAAAGCAGACAGCTTGTCTCTGTTTAAGGAGAACAGAAAAAAATATTTCCAAGAGAAATAAAGTAGTGATGGTAAACTGATATTGCAAAGTTTTATTTACTATCGTCATCCAAAATTCTTTACAGACACTTTCTATTTTCATAGGAACTAAAGTCTATTAAAGATCTTGAAGAAGGAAAAGAGCTCTTCAATGAAGCAGTCTGCTTTTTCTGAGACTATGGGTAATACTAAAAACTGAAATCAACATATAAAATAAGGTATATGGAATATAAATAGGAGCACTTTTTTATTCTATGGGATAAATACTTATTGGAATCAGTTTGGGAGGATGTATTCATGAACTGTAATCCACATGCAAGTTATCTAATTTTTCTCAAGTAAATATTAGTAAACTTATTTATGTTGCAGCTAAATCATATGAAAAAGGAATTTGGGAGAATTTTTAAAAATTACTTTTGAGGATTGATTTTGCATCTCATATTCAGAAAATGGGTTCCTTGGTTGTCATTAATCTGTACTTCTAGGGCTTTGAAGAAATTGATCTAAGCTAGGTTTAAACTGGATTTTAAATGTCACATTTTACCTCCTCTTATTGTTATGTGACGAGGACTCTCCTGCAATGTGTCCCTACATCATCTAAATCCTAAGATGTGTTAGAAGATGTTAGAGCTCTTCTCTAATTGTTTTGGGTTTTAGGGAAACCAGAGCAAATGAGAAGTATGAATGGTAAGAATCCAGCCCTTGTCTTTGCATCATGTCTATGACTGTACTCTGTACATGCTTTTCATAGTCCCATGGTTTGTATCATCTTCATGTTTCAAGTCTTTTGTTCCTTTTCCATAAAAGAGATGCAAGCCTTGTCAATAGAGATAACAATTAAATAGAAGAAGGAAAAGTTACTAAGAGGACAGAAGGGGAGAATAAAATCTTATAAATCACCTTAAATACTCCAAGAATTAGAAAACAAATAGCAAATAATAATTATTGTACTCTTGAAATTTTTAACACAGTTCAGTGATTTGTCAGAGCCTTCTTAATAACTTTTTGAACTTGGACTTGACAATATTTCCCCTCTCTCTCTCTTTGGCATAGGTTTTTCTATCTGTACCAATTTTCTTTATGTTCATAAAATGTGTATTAATTTCCAGTATATTTGAAATTATCAGTATGCAGAGTATTTGTGCTGCAATGTTAGAGACATAATTATGAAACCAGAGAAGTCCTGGATAAGTATCCCAGATTAACCACCTAAACAACAGAAAGATTTTTAGGAATTGTTAAAGTCACATTTTTTGGAATAAATGAAACCTAAAGTTCCAGTCTTTAAATAGTTGGATTGTTATTTAAATACTAAACAAATAGACCCACTACAGAATATTTTAGAAAATGCTTGCAGTCATACCATTCCATTATTTAGTATAATAAAAATAGAATGTCTTGATCTGTGTAGCAGTGTTCTTTGACGGTCTAGTGACAGACATTCTATAAGTTGAAAAAATAAAAATTAAATTATTTGCAGATTTCTGCCTAAAATAAAGCAATGCTATGTAATGATAGGAAGAGAAAGGAATGGAAGATAAAGAAAGGAAAACAGGGAAGAGAAAGGAGAAAATTTCTATCTCATATTTTTCTCTTTGGTTTTGTATCTCCTATTAAACTCTTTCCTACTTCTAATCTGCCTTTTTTTCTTGTCTCATGCAATTAATTCTGACATTTCCTTTCACTTAATCTGTTTTCTTGTTTCTCACCTTCACCAATATATCATATCTTAGCTCCTGAAGGCAGCTGAAGAGAAAGAGAGAGACATTTTCAAAATCTGGAAGAACTATTACTTGATTGTTAATATTTTGTGTTGCTTTTTAAAAGGTTTGCTTGGACATAAGGAATAAATAATGTATGAGAATGGAAAGCAAAATGCACTTGTGCTGTATGTTTGAGGGCCTATTAATATGATCCTCACTGGAATCTGGACCCTACTGTGCAAAGTTCTTAACAAATAGTAGGAGACAGTTCAGAGGCATGAAAGTAACCCATTGGCCTGCACATGACTCTTGACAATTTCACCCCTTATTTTCCAAAGAATTTTCTTAATGAAAAGAACTGTTAAGACCACTGCATGCATCTGAACTGTATATAGTACACTACCTAGCACTGCATTTTAGAGCATGAGAAATGTGAACATGTTCAGGCATCTGTGAACAGAAAATGCAAGTTTTGGAAAATAAACCCCTTTGTTCTGAAGAGTTTTCATGCAATAATCCACTCTTATAGAAAGGTCTTTTCTAAGGTCATGCTACCTTTATTTCATAATCTGAGAACACAGCAAGGAAAGGAATCTGGACATGACCTCTTTCAACTCCTGTTCATTAGAGCAGATGATACAAACAGCACAGGCCTTTCACTGTAAAGCCTGTGAACAAGCTGAAATCATGGCATAATCTAACCAACAGGAGAAATCTACTGAAATGGAAGCAGCATAGCTTATTTAATTATGGTTTTGTTAAAGTTAACTTTACTCAGAATGAGTTACTGTATAATTTTGAACAAAAAAAGTGGACTGAGCTAAAGTATGCCTCAATTAACATGTTTCACCTCTTAAATGATAATGCAAATTATAGTTCTTTTAGTTTGCTTGTATATTTTTGCCTATCCCCATTATTTCAGTGAAACTAGTGTTATTTCACAATGAACAGCCCCAGAAGCAGGCCACAGAGCTCTAGGGAAGCCAAAATATTCTTTTTCTTTATATGTGAAAGGACTGAGTTAGTCCTTACTTCAGAAAAGCAGATGATACACAATACATTTTAGAAAGCTCAGAAGCAGCCAGCTGAAAGAGTCTGATGTTTAGGAACCTATCTTGTAACACAGAGGAAAAAAATCTGGAGAGGGATTCAGATATTGAGACACAGGCATCTAGTGCCTTTTGAGGATCTAAGAGTATCCTCTTAGCCCCAAACCATGCAAATAAGCTCTAGTTCTGTGTAATATATGTCAGCCTCATGCAGATATCTAGGACACCCTAGAAAGCCTCAAATGACCTAGATACCCTTGTTTAGACACTTTCTACTCATTAGTTAGATTCATTGTCTGTAAGGATGAAAACATGCTTTCTTTGTCCTTGTAATATGATATTTCTTTACACAGCCCTTTCATCTTCTGTTTAACACAAAGTGCTTCCTCTGGGCCAGGAGAAATGTTTGATTCAATGTTTAAGTCAAGGAGAATGTTTGATTGCAGAAAACTTCATGGAGAAACCCCCTTAATATTCCCAACTGCAAGACATCTCTGTTCTCTGCTTCTCAATCTGTTATGTAGCATATCTGGCGGTCTGTTTTACATGTGCAAAAGGGATAATCAGGTTTTTTTCCATTAGTCTGAGCAATTAATTACCCCTTTATGTACAGATTTCATGCATCCATAATGTAGATGATAGGTTATAATCATAAAATCATAGAATAGTTAGGATTGGAAAGGACATTAAGATCATATAGTTCCAACCCCCCTGCCATAAGCAGGGACACCCCACACTAAGCCATGCCACACAAGGCTTTGTCCAACCTGGCCTTAAACACTGCCAGGGGTGGAGCACTCACAACTTCCTTGAGCAGCCCATTGCAGTGCCTCACCACCTTCACAGTAAAGAATTTCTTCCTTAGATCCAATCTAAACCTCTCCTATTTAAGTTTTAGCCCCTTACCCCTTGCCCTGTCACCACAGTCCCTAATGAACAGTCCCTCCACAGCATCCTTATAAGCCCCCTTCAGATACTGGAAGGCTGCTAGGAGGTCTCTACATAGCCTTCTCTTCCCCAGGCTGAACAGTCCCAACTTTCTCAGCCTGTCTTTGTACGGCAGATGCTCCAGTCCCCTGATCATCCTCGTGGCCCTCCTCTGCACTTGTTCCAACAGCTCCATGTCCCTTTTCATGTTGAGTACACCAGAACTGCACACAAGACTACAGGTGAGGTTTCCCGAGAGCAGAGTAGAAGGGAAGGATCACTTCTTTCGATCTGCTGATCACTCTCCTTTTGCTGCAGACCAGGATATGGTTGGCTTTCTGGGCTGCGAGTGCACACTCTTGGCTCATGTTCATGTTCTCATCGACCAACACCCTGAAGTCCTTCTCCACAGGGCTGCTCTCAATCTCCTCTTTGCCCAACCTGTAGCTGTGCCTGGGTTTGCTCCAACCCAGGGGTAGCACCTTGCACTTGGCATGGTTAAACTTCATGAGGTTGGCATCAGCCCACCTCACAAGTGTGTCAAGGTCCCTCTGGATGGCATTCCTTCCCTCCAGCGTATCCACCAAACCACACAGCTTGGTGTCATTGGCAAACTTGCTGAGGGTGCACTCAATCTCACTGTCCATGTCAGTGACAAAGATGTTAAACAAGACCGGTCCCAACACCCATCCCTGAGGGACACCACTCGTCACTGGCCTCTAGCTGGACACTGAGCCATTGACTACAACTCTTTGTGTGCGGCCATCCAGCCAGTTCTTTATCCACCGAGTTGTCCATCTATCAAATTGATGCCTCTCCAATTTAGAGACAAGGATGTCGTGTGGAACAGTGTTGAACGCTTTGCACAAGTCCAGGTAGATGACATCAACTGCTCTACTCCTTTCCATCAGTTCCGTAGCTCCATCGTAGAAGACCATCAAATTGGTCAGGCAGGATTTCCTCCTAGTGAAGCCATGCTGGCTGCCACCAAGCACCTCGTTGGTTTTCATGTGCCTTAGCATGCCTTCCAGGAGAATCTGCTCCAAGAGTTTGCCAGGCACAGAGGTGAGACTGATTGGTCTGTATTCTATTAAGTACTCTTATTCAGTCAGCTGTATTTCAATCTGTCCAATGTTCTCAGATTCTAGGAGTAGGAGTCTTTTCACCTCTCTCTTTTAAAAATAAATAAAATGCTAACACATTTTAATGTAGTTTTGTTGCATTATTCACATTCAAGTACAGATTGATAGAGACAAAATTGAAGATGAGCTGTACCAATGGCTTGCATCTCGTAAAAAGGAGCTCTGATTTAAAATGTGAAGACAATGTTCACTCCAGTAAGGACTTTACTTCTCAATGGTTTCTTTTTCTTTGGATATTTTAGGTTTATATAATACTTATTCATAACAAAGATGTATCTGCAATTATGGACTTAGCTGTTCTTTAAAACAGACAGTGGATCTGTTTCAGGTCAGATATCCCTCAAATCAGTTGTCAGAAACTGCTGAATTGCTAATGAAGTTTCACCTTATTCTAAGTATACAAGATATTTAAATGAGTAGAAAATCACCAGCCCAATACAAATGCACTGGCACTATTTTCTAATTTCTACAATCATGTTGCACATGCTTATTGGCATCAGAGCTGATAGCTCAAATTGAAGAAGGGATTAATTTCACTGCACCATTGAGAACAGTGTTAATGGTGCTCTGAAGCATACATAACCAATGTCATAGCATTATAGAGCATTATACCAATGAAATGGAAAAAGTGCTGGAGTATATATCATCAAGTAGCTGTGGTGAACAACTAGTGCAAAATTGAAGTTTTTCAACGTGTGTGTGGATTTTAGTCCACGTTCTAATGAGTGATTCTGGAGCTGTGTAGAATGCCCTTCATCATGTAGGTAGGAAAACTAGTGATGAAGCAGCCAGCAACTGACTCTTATATTGGCAATTCTGTAACTATCAATCGAGCAATTTTTTCAGTTTATAGAAAAGTGGTTTCTGTTAACAAGGCAAAGGAACTGGAATTTCTTGCTTCAGAGAAAAAATCCAATTGGCAAAATTACAGATAGCTCACATGATTTAAATGTCTTCTTACAACCAGTGTGGAAAGAAGAAGTTAAGGGACTTCTACAGAAACGAACGGAATTCTGTAATAGACACATTATTAAAAATATCTGTAAATGTATAGTAGCAGATAAATGTAAGAGAACTAATTAATTTGTAGAAAAAATAAGAATGGAAAAATTAATTTGTTTAATGTTTACACTTGAACAGCAGGAAGAGGTAAAGCTCTATGCCTAAATTTGTACTGAACTTCCTTAATCTGCATTTATTTTTATCCGCACACTTTTACATCTCTAAAGTTGCTGCAGATACAGAGAAGAAAGAGGAGCCTTCTTTTCCTGGGTAGAGTGAATTAACACCATGGACAAATGTGGATGGACAGTTTGGGGTTAATATTGGTGAAAGTATTGGGATAAAAAGTTGTTTGTTTTTTTTTTTGTCCTGACAGATTGACAGAAATACAGGTAAACTATACTCAATAGGATCCAATCAGAGAGTACTTTTATTTCACCACAGATTTTAATCACAAAGTGTTGAGATGAATACAGAAGGAGAATGTGAAAAGTGCATTTTGGCTTTTGTCCCTTTGGTTTTCACAGGCTCATTATACATACTTCTATGCAACCTGTTCATTGTTCGTCTTGCAGATGTAAAGATGCACGTATTAAAGTGTGGGATCCTATAACCACCCAGTAACCTTGAAAGCTATGGTTACAAAGAGGGTGAGAAATCTAGAGATGACACTGTGGTGAAAGTTAAAGAAATGGATAAACACAGATTCAGATCTTCAGTTTCACTGTTGGCTTGAACTGCATTTGGACTACCCTGTCACCAAAAAAGTGGTTATTCTACCAGTTCATCTTTGGTGATCATTCCGTATGAGATATTTCTTTCCTTTGATAGATAAACTGAGGAGCTGTTGGAGTCTGTGTTGGACTGGATAAGCTTGCTGATTTTGCTGAAAACTAACCCATCAAATTATGAGTGGTTTTATGCTGGATGGATGAGCAGATTCTGCTCTGGATGGAGAACAAGGACCTGAGGCTATAGATAAATGTAAGGAATTGCGCAAGCTCAGCTTAATCCAGTCATGAAACCCTCTACACTGCAGAAGAGGGTTGGGCTGTTGAGCAGCAGTGTAAAGATGACAGTATCACTTGACATGGGGCACTTGCCACCAAAACAAAAAGAACAGAAAGGAACCTAAACCACTCAGTTTCTTCATAACTATAGAAGCAAAACCAGCTCCCCAACCCAAAACAAAAACACTTTACAAAAGCAAGTTGCATTTCTTTATTTACTCACTTATTTTTTCCCATGAGGGAGCCATCAGCCTAGAAAGTTTTTGAGTTCACTGGGTAAATAGTTTTGACATTGCCATTTGCCTGAAGACCATGTAGCAATGACAGGCAGTGAGGTGGCATCAATAAGAAAGGTGCTCTAGATGTCAGAAGGCACCTGAGTAGGTGAGGTGAGATGTTGTGTGAATATTCATGAACATGCAGAAGAGCAGAGGCAAGGTGACACATCACCCCTCCTGATTCTTCTGAGACACTTCTATTCTGGGGCTTCATGAGCCTTCAACAACATATTTTGAGGAATATAGGCGAGAGATGCTTGTTGTTGCTGTATCATCACAACTTCATGATATGTTCTCTAATTTTAATAAAAGCTCATTCACTTCATACTGAAAAAGGGATTGCATTGCCTGAGTCAAGCTGATGCCAAGATATTTGGTCTTTCCACTCTTTCAGAGACATAGGCCAACTTTATGTTGTAATGGTGAGAGAAACTGATATTAAATTTAAGTCTTTTTTATGTTTAATAACAGCAGATATAGAGAAGTTAGATTACTGAAAACAAGTCTCAGAAAAGGACTCTGCTTGAATCCACTAGGCATTAGCTAGTTAATTATTGAAGATATTCTGGCTTTCTCTTCACTGACTCAATTTGAACCTCTATGTGATGCAACTGTTGGTGGAGGTGAGTGTCCAATGCTATATTTTTATGGTAACTAGCTTGTAGGGAAGTTGGCACTTGACAAACTCCTGCTGTGGAGAATGAGATTCAGGTGCCTGCTTTAATTTATTTCTTGTAAAATAAACATAGCCTTACAAGACACCAGATGAAACAGGAAAATAAAGAAAAAACTCCTAAACACCTTTTTGTCTGTAAAAACAGGTCATTTAGTCACAGGCGATGATAACTAGGGCAATATGTTGCAGAAGTTAAGCCAATTTCTGAAAAGAAATTTTTACTACTCTAAAATGAAGGGCTCTTGCTATAGCTCAGCCTGTTATAGTTTAGGTTTATGGGACCTAATTATTTTCAGAACAAATCTTGATAGATAAAATGAAATAACCATCTACTGAACTAAATTTGATGATTTTCTAGATACTAGCGAACATGACCTGATTAATAAAGACTTTCCATAAGTTCATTTAAAAGAAAATGGTTTATATTAGCAAGAGTAATTAATTTAAGATTTGTTAAGACATAATCATGAGAGAGATCAAACTTTGTTTCAAACTTATCTGAACCAGGAGCAAACAGAATGAATCAATTAGATATGAGAAAACAATTTACTGCTACTAAAAAGAAAGGGAAATCACAGTAGAGATGAGAAATTCAGATGTGTGGAATTAAAATGGGAAGGTATCAGAGAAGTTAATGATACTACATTAAAAATAATCTAACCTGTAGCAGATAAGAAGCACCAAATTGTTTTAGCAGTATTATGGTTCCATTCATTGCAATCCTGGCAAATGGTATTAGAGAACCAAATTGCTAAAAATGAACCTAAAAGGGCAGAGTTGTTCAATAGATGCATTTTTAATTGGGGAAAAATCAAGCTAAGCAATGAATATCCTAATGGAGAACTAGATGCACTAGGGTATAAATGATGATTATTAAACAATAGCTTCTAGTGATAAGTACATTTTTATTAATAGAACTACATAATATATCCCTGTGAATCTTGGATGATCTAAATGAAGGAAGCTTTTAGCCTCTTGATAGTTTTTTACACATTTAACAGTGGTGATGTAGTACTAAAGAAGCAGTAAAATGTAATAATATGGGAATATTTTAAAAAGCAAATATAACCTGAATAGGTGTAGGTGGAAAGCTGGCAACAATGCAGCGCATTACTATTAACAGCTTTCTAAGGAAATCCAGTTTTGATAAAATTATTTTAAATCTCAGCCAAAGAGAGCATTTTGCAGCCTGATTTTATTCTAAAGACACAGAGAAAGGACATGGACTTTTAATTCTTTGGTTTCCTAATGATTTGCATATTAATTCCAGCCTCAGAAAACCCACTGTTCTTTAGCTAAAGGCATTTAAATTTGTGTCACACTTTCAGGAAGAGTGCTATATCTTTGTTATCCAGTGGCTCCATAGAAAACACAAACGCAAGCTTGGGGCCAAAATTCATCATTTCCCAGTAAGTTGAATGTCCCCAACATTAAGATAGAGCACTGTGCTGCCTGTTGCATTTTCTTGACCTTGTAATTCTTGAATTCTTGCAGGACAATATCATTACTTCAACATTAGATCAGAGTACTTGGATCAGTTTCAAAGGCTGTTGGCAAACCACAGGTCAAATGGAGATGTGATATCTTCCAGTTTTAAACATTCTTTGCTTCTTAAATCTACATGTCATCACTGACGCAAAGCTTATCTCAAGTTTAGTTGAGAAATTTCCTCACACAGATATTGATAAAACAGGAGGTAGAGCTAATCACTGCTGTCCCATAGAACAGCGACATCAGGGCAAAGAAGGCAATTTCCTGAAAGTGTGCACTGACATCTCCCAAAGAGCATTACCAATGAGAGATTCAGTTCAACTCTTTGAGCCAACATCAACAAGTCATACAGATCTGTACATATCAAAGCAAGACAGAGATTCATAAGGTTAATGTATCATCTTAGTCTACTCCAGAAGGTAGCCGATAAGCACTGTCCTTTCACTTTCTCCACCATATGTTGATATTTGTTTAATGGAGCTAAAGAAATACTCAGTGTACTACACATATAGATAAGCATAAGTTTTCAGGCAAATGGGATCCCTGTGTTAAGGTGATGAATTTAAACTCTCAGATATCAGTAGACACAATAAGAACCGAAAATCCAATTTCTTTTTCCCTTCACTTCTATGTTAATAAGTGCTCCCTATTAATCTCTTTCAAAGCCGACTGGAACTAAACAAATGTGTTTAAATAAGCATTGGATCAACCAATATTAAGGACCAACAGTACTGATTAAGCAATCAATATAGTGATTTATCACAGTTATAATGTCTAGAGTAATATATATATTATTGTTTTTCATACAAAAAAATTGAATATATATTGTATACTAACAGACTGATGGCAAGTTACACGGAATTTTGAGAAAAAGCTCATTTTGTTCCAGTCTAGGCTTAGTTCCTGATAAGTTTTCATTAAAAAACAAACTTCCTGAAGCTGCATTTTCAACACATTTCCTGAAGCTGCATTTTCTAGAGAAAATATTAAAAATCTCAGAAATAGAATAAAATAGAATCATAGAGTAGTTAGGCTTGGAATATCTACCAGAAGTGACTGGATCTATTCCACAAATATACAATTCTTGTCAAACTGATCAAGGAAAATCTGCAGTTCTTCTGATTTAACCATTCCTGTCAGCACTGTAAATGTGGTAACTTAGCTTTATTTATGTATATTGAGTTCTGAAACATGATGGTCTGCTGTTAATGTAAGTGTTACTCAGTTCTGATGAAAAAGTAGAACACTCATGCCTGCACGTCTTTGAAGGACATCATGCATTTAGTTCTTAAAATCACCTCTAGTGATACATATTGTGAATCTCTTCACTGCAGAAAAGAATATCTGTGTCAAAGGAAAGAATACCACAGCATTTCAATTTTTCTGCTTGAACATACTTTCACTGTGTGTCATCTGGGTCATTGTTGCACAATGCATCTCATTTTTAGACCCTTGCATGTTCAGAGATATGCACAGACTTATTTGTTACATGACATGTGATTTCACAATATGCATTCTATAAAGTATCAAACATAGATAACTAATTATGTCCTTAGTCTTTTTACCTTTATTATGAAGACTATTTTCCTGAGAGGAAAAATTTTAAGATTGTATTTCCTTTTCATCCTATTCATAAAAATCTCCCACCCTTTTTTTTTAGCTCTTTGAAAGCTACATTTTGACAAGTATTCTTTACAAGATGCGGTAAAATTAGTACCATTAGCTGCAGTCTACACAGCATCTGATCTTTCAGAAAGAGGCTGGAGCCCTTTCTTAATTGCCAGCCTCCCTAATTACCTTCTTTTCACAAGGGTTGTTGCAGTTAGGAAGCATTTCAGCCTGCTAGCCTCTCTAGGCTATTTGCTTCAATAAACTCAATGTCCTTTTTCTATAAACTTGAAGATAGATAATCATGTTGACAAGTCAGATTATATAGTTGTTAAACATGCAATCCTCTTTTTTATCTCAGCCTAAAATACATCTCACTGTAAGAAAGCAGTATTTTTAACAGGTGCAAGTATACATCACAGGCAATCACAAAAGGGAGAAAAAGCTGTTCCTTGAATAAACATTCCTGGAAAATTTCTTTTATTGGAATATTATGGTAGAGGATATTATATGGTTTCTTACACAGAAAAGACACCTGATTATGAAATTCACATTGCAAAATTAAATTAAAAGATTAAAATCTCAATAACCATTTCTGTGGTCAATATCTTGATGTCTCTAGTTAAAAAATCTTGGTTTTTATCTATATATTCTTATGCTGTTTCATGTCGTTATTAAGAACTAAAGACTCTTCTTTTGCCATAGAAGGAAGTGACACAGGGATAAGATGCATAATGACTACTTGACCATTATGGCAAGTAATAAAAAAAAGAGAGGCAGGAGAGGAAGTACTCTGAATAGAGACACAAGTGAAATATTTAATGAAACTCCTCATCTGGTTATTCTGGGCCTGTATTTTACCTGTTCTCAGCTCTCCTACCAAGTCGCACCTCTGGGAAGTCTGTGATGTTTCATTGTCAGACTAAGGGGAACAGGCACAAGGTGTGGAAAGGTGGGACCACTTTTCTCCAAATCCAGGACGGAAGTGCCAGTCTGTCCTTCCATGCACCCCACATTCTGGAGGCAGTCACTGGGGGTCTGCATGCTAATGAATCTAACCAGGTACTTTCGTCTTTTTCTCTGCCCATCTTGACTGCACGGTTTCACTATTTACTAATTTGGTGATATTACCCTCAAGCCATAGAAAGAGAAAGTCTGTGTCCTGAGGGGAAATGAACAGAATTTGGCTTTATTTCACACCTAGGGGAAACCGCACTGCTAACAATTATACTAAAAACTTAAAATACGTTTGTGATTTTATTAATTTCCCATTATTTAATGCTGCCTGACTAAATTCTATTCAGTTGGACAAGCAATTTTTTCTTCTGACAGGCCAGTAAGATATCATTAATTTTTCATTCTCATCAATCACGATGGTAAACACTGAGAAGGTTTTGTGCTTTGACTGGTAATTTGTTCCGACAATTTTGCAAGATTGTTTTAATGCCTTCTTTTAGCTGATTGGAAATGTCTTATTTACTTCAATTAGTTTTGCTGGTGAGACACTCTGGTTTTATACAAAATGAATTGTTAATTGCTCCCCAAAGCATACATAAACACCTGCTTTTCTATTAAAACACAGAGCAAACTGCATGTGCAGTGAGGGCTAATATTAACCCAATTGTACAAGAAAAAAAGGGAGACTTAAGGCCTTCTAATTTGTCATAGAATCAATGCTATCTGTGACATAAAATTATTTCTTATTTTCACTTAGTTTTTTTCAATATATAAAATATTAAAAATGGTAGTTAGCTATTTTTCACATGCTTGGTAGATGCTACTATACTAAATATATATTTATGTATATAACTCGATTGCCCTAAATGATAGGTGCTTCATAAATCCTTCGTAAGTCTGAATTAAAAAAACTTTCAATGTCGATCTTTTAACTACTCAGCTCTTTAAAACCTATTTAATACTGACAGATGATAAAAAAGGCAATAAAGAAGATCTGAACATCTACATTAAGCATCTTCAAGGCAACACAGTCCAGTCTCTCAAATCATGTGTCATTATTTGTTTTCTGTTTGTACTGTATGCAATTCTCATAATGACATTAATATTTCCACATGGTAAGGTCGCACCAACATAGTATTGAAAAGAATAGTCCACAGCTGATTTCACTAGGTCACCAACATATTCTGCAGCTGGTATGAGGCCGTAATTAGTGAAATTAATTAGCCTTAGGAAATGAAGCCATGTGACCTATACTTTAATACACATACTCGTTGCTATGGTAGCCCAAATAGGAGTACTTCTCAAGCTGTTAGGGCCCCTGGTTTCCTTTCATAATTAACAGCTACAGGGTGTGGAGCTATAGATAAAGTAAATCCATTTGTTGGACATGGTAAACTGCAACAAATAATAAATGAAGTGACACTGGTAGCTAAAGACATCATTTAATACAAACCTAAACACAACATTTAAGCTTTGTGATGAAAAGCTTGACTATTTTTAAACTTCAATCATTGTCAGAATTTTATGGCACTGGTCAGAAAGAGTAAAGGCAAAGTGAATGTCATGGTGATCTTTTTCCTTCACTGTATTGATTTATTTTCTTATATTGTAAATCCCCCTAAACCCAAACAAATGAAAGCTTTGGGGCAGATTGGGCAGAAAGACCTTTCTAACTGTATTTATACTGTTTTTTAAACTTCCCACCATTTTTAGACCATTCCATAGTCCTCTCCTCCCTTTTTCCATCCATTTCTCTACAAAATCATATTTAGATACTGACCACCAAAATATCTGATACAAAAAAAACCTGTTAAATCAAAAATAAAATGTCAGATAGAGATGCCTTCTCAAATACTGAAGTTTTTAACGATCTTTTCAATAGTGTGACATGGCAAAAGTCTTCCAGATGCCTGTTCAAAAACATATTTATTAGAATCATAGAATCATAGAATAGTTAGGGTAGGAAAGGACTTTTAAGATCATCTAGTTCCAACACCCCTACCATAAGGAGAGACATCTCACACTAAACCATGCCACCCAAGTCTTTGTCCAACCTGGCCTTGAACACCACTAGGGATGGAGCACTCACAACTTCCCTGGGCAACCATTCCAGTGCCTCACCACCTTTACAGTAAAGAATTTCTTCCTTAAACTTAAACTTCCCCTGTTTAAGTTTCAACCGTTACCCCTTCTCCTGTCACTACAGGAAATTTTAATTTTTAAATTGGAAAAATAAATAGAAAAAAACCTGGAAATATAAGGCATTCATATTACTTCTTTGACTTTAGGAAGATTTTATTTTAAAATAAAATCCCAAAAGGATCCTGCACCTTTTTGCATTTTTTCAGTTTGTGCTGCCTGACACAAAATTTTCTGATGTTGGGACTTAGAACATTATTTTCTTCATTATTTTTTTAACTGTGACCCTAAGCATTATTAGTCAAATTCATTAGTTGAAGAATCTTTTGAAGAGAAAAAGATGAAGGAAAATTTTGTTACAGTAAGCACAGTGATATATGGGTTGAAAAGAGAAAAATAAAGGGGGGGGTGGCCTTAGGTCTCATGCATTACAATTCTTGGAATATTGTTTTATAATTAGTCAAATTCAATTGTGGGTTACATTTTGCTCCTGTATTATAGAGCTGGATAGTTCCCCAGATTCACTGAGGTAGGTGGTTTAGTTTCTACCTATAGCTTACACAATGGCTACATTTCTGCTGAGGTTCAGTGAAGGGGTTTATTTGCTTTCTATAGTTATCTGAAAGGAAACGTGCTGCAGGTGTCCACCCACCTCATGGAAGTTTAATATCAATATTGTGAAAATAAAGGTTGCATATAGATTTATATAGATTTTTCCTGAGAACTACAAATACTGTGTGGTTAGATGCTCTTAAGAAGTTCATGAAGAATGAGAAATCCCAGGCACAACTAGAGGTTGGGAAAAGAAGAGATTCAGAGCAGCCCTGAGGAGAAGGACTTGGGGGTGGTGGCCAATGAGAAAATGAACATGAGCTGGCTTCAGTGTGCGCTTGCAGCCCAGAAAGCCAACTGTATCTTGGGCTGCATCAAAAGGAGTGTGACCAGCAGGTCAAAGGACATGATCCTCCCCTTCTACTCTGCTCTCGGGAGACCTCACCTGCAGTATTGTGTGCAGTTCTGGTGTCCTCAACATAAAAAGGACATGGAGCTGTTGGAACAAGTCCAGAGGAGGCCACGAGAATGAACAGGGGACTGGAGCATCTCCCATATGAAGACAGGCTGAGAAAGTTGGGACTGTTCAGCCTGGGGAAGAGGAGGCTGCATGGAGACCTCTTAGCAGCCTTCCAGTTTCTGAAGGGGGCCTATAGGGATCCTGGGGAGGGACTCTTCATTAGGGGCTGTAGTGAAAGGACAAGGGGTAATGGGTTCAAACTTAAACAAGAGAGGTTTAGATTGGATCTAAGGAAGAAATTCTTTCCTGTTAGGGTGGTGAGGCAGTGGAATGAGTTTCCCAAGGAAGTTGTGGGTGCTCCAATCCTGGCAGTTTTCAAGGCCAGGTTGGACAATGCCTTGGGTGGCATGGTTTAATGTAGGGTATCCCTGCTTATGGCAGGGGTGTTGGAACTGGATCATCTTAAGGTCCTTTCTAACCCTAACTATTCTATGATTCTAAAATCATACTAAATTAAGAAAACACATTCATAGTTTTACATATTCCTTATGTAAATATAAATACTATTGAATTTCTGAAAACGGTATCCAAGTTTAAACTTTAGTGAGAGTGAAAGGGGAACAATTAATTTCCAGCACAGCACAATGGCTCTTGACCAGCTACGCTGGGTGTTCATGCCCAGGCACTGGCAGCGAGGGCTACAGGGCAGCTTCTTGAGGAACATCCAGGGATGCCCAGTGACGAGCATGGCAGGCTCCAGCTGGCTCCAACCAACCCACCACAAGGCAAGGATGAGACCCTAGGACAAGGTGTTGATGCCTCTGGGAAAATTATTTGAGAAAGGGCAAAGCACTGCATGGCAGTGAAGAGTGAGGGGAAAGTGGCAGGAGCAGCTCTGAAAGCACCTTTGTCAGTATAGGAGGGGAAGAGGTGCCCCAGGTGCCAGTGCAGATTTCCCTGCAGACTGCTGAGTCCATGCTGAACCAGATGGATAGTTTCTGAAGGAACTGAGGCTTATGGAGAACCCACACTAGAACAGCGTTATCTTCCAGAACTGCAGCCCATGGAAGAGGAAAAGTGTGAGGGAAGGAGCAGGAAAATGTGTATAGACTGGCCACAACCCACATTCCCCACTCCCCTGTACTGGTCAGAGGGTGAAAAATAGAGCTGGTAGATGGGGGACAGGTATTATTTTAATTTTTATCTTTGGGTTTTACTACCCAAATCTATCTTTTTTTAGTAAATTATTTTTCCCTAAATTGAGTCCTTTTCACTTGTGGTGGTAATCAGTGGTATTGTCCATGTCTTTCTACTGGCCCATGAGCACTGATATCCTGTATCTTTCCTCTGTGCTTCTGAAGAGGGAGAGTAGATGAGCAGCTCAGTGAGAGTCTGGCTGTTGAACACGATTAACTCGCCACAGTATTGGAAAGGCTTGGGATGGCTCTCCAACTTGAAGCAGACCTGATGCAAACTTTCCGCCAAATAGTATATGTCTCCCCCTTACATATAGCAACCTATTACAGATGCCAAAGAATCTTCTCTCTAGTGATAGCAGTTCTGGCTTACATGACAGCAAATTCAAACTCGCTCTATAAACAGTAGTATAGTATAAAACTTTAACTTCCAATTTTGTGTTAAAAATTGAGGGAAGACTATTTTGCATCTTATAGTAGTGAAATCAGATCTGGAGATTTGCCTTCAGATACAACAAAGGTGCAACAATACTAGCTAACATACTAGGCCTGACACTGATTTCACACTGATCTGCACCATGAGTAACTCCAATCCCTATAATTCATGTAGTCAGAGATCAGAATATCAGATTTTAATTTCTTTTTTTTTTGACAGGATAAGTAAATTAAATCAGTGGCAAAACTTGCTAATCATGGCCAGGTTTTCACCGAGTATGTTTGTCACATCACAGTTACTAGGGATAATGCATAAGAAAACAAAATAACACACAACCCACCACTGATCTTTTGAGAGATGTGAATTTTAAAAATAAGATTTAAAAGACAGGGCATTGAAATTTAATGCAGAAGATTGCCATGTGTAAACACAAGTGTAAGGTTTAAGGAAATAAAGAAGAATAATTTCTTAAATACTTTTTGAAAAATAAATTTTGATAGGCATCCAGAAGAGGGAGAAGACATGCACAAGAAAGTGAAGTATGCCTAGAAGGGCAAAAGGAAGCTCAGAAATAGAAGAACAGGAATATAAAGGAATTATAATCTGTGAGGTTTTTGAGTGGAAAAAGAGAAAACAAGGCAAATGAGAGCTGTGACAGCTGCTGCACAGACTAGTGTCCAAGCCCAGCAGCAGGAGGGAACTATGAAGTGTATATGTTTATATAGGTATACCTGTTCCTCTAATTAACCTTCACCCTTATTAGCCAGAGATGGGAACAGTATAAAGATGTTTGCATAAGTGCATTTTCTATCCATGTGGTGTGTGTGACCATCTGTACTATATACATACATTTGGTGTATGCATGTGTGTGCATATGTGCCTATTGGGAATTCAGGCTCAGGCTCACTACTGGTTGGACCTATGAAAGTGGAGCTGTCTTTTCTCCATTCAGTTACTGGATTAGGCAACTCTTAACACTGTTTTCTACAGTTAATTGTCTACTTTTCTTTTAGTATGGCTCTGTTTCCAATTAATGATTGTCATGCTGTACATAATAAGTGTGAAAAGAAATGATGTCAAGCAGTAAAAGACGCAGCTGACCATTCTGCTCTTTTACAACCCTACAATTTGTAATTCCCTATACACATACTGTCTAATTTAGCGGTAATGCTAAAAAGGACTACAGAGGTTAGATGCTCAAATAACAACTTATTGAAAAAGGCAGAGAAGGTGAGAATTTTTGCCATGCACATCTTCTATTATCTTCTATTCTATTTAGACCTCTTAACAGCCTTCCAGTATCTGAAAGGGACCTGTAAGGATGCTGGGGAGGGAGTTTTTGTTAGGGACTGTAGTGACAGGACAAGGGGTAATGGGTTCAAACTTAAACAGGAGAAGTTTAGGTTGGATCTAAGGAAGAAATTCTTTACTGAAAGGGTGATGAGGCACTGGAATGGGTTGCCCAAGGAAGTTGTGAATGCTCCATCCCTGGCAGTTTTCAAGGCCAGGTTGGACAGAGTCTTGGGTGACATGGTTTTGTGTGAGGTATCCCTGCTTATGGCAGGGGTGTTGGAACTATATGATCTTAATGTCCTTTCCAAGCCTAACTATTCTATGATTCTATTGCTAATCCCCAATACGACCTCATGCAGCAATGTTATTTCATTGTGCTTTGAAGAAGTTAAAACCAAAGTTTGGTTTCTATAGTCATGTAAAAATACTCACCTGCATCTCAGTACTACGTTACACTATCACAATCCTGTCACCATATTTGAAGAAAATGAGATTTTCATATGAGATTAGGTACATTTTTTTAGATCAACCACCCTCACATATGGTGAATAAAAATGCACCTGAAAAGCTATTTCTAGAATAAAGAGGAAAGTGTTCCTAAACATGCATCAGTCACTAACTCTCAGCCTTGAGGGTTCAAAAATATATTGTTATGAAAATTTCCCCTTTAAGGAAATTTCCAATGCTTTGAATAGCAATTTTGCCTGTGTAAGAAATATGGAGATAATACTTAAATCACAACAGGGGTATCATGCTCAGCAATCATTTAGTCCTGAAGGGCTAAGATTTAGACTGTCTTTTGGTGTCAACAGCTTCTTTTTAATATGTAGGTTTCTCTTGCCAAAGCACAGGCCTATTTAAAGTATTCAAGACCCATCTTGCACTTCTCTCGTATGTGAAAGAAGAATGGGTGAGAGAAGATCAAGTGATTAACAGAGACAAATGAAGCATTTTAGTGCTAGCAGGTCAGAGTAACTGCCTGGCTAGAAGAATATCAGCAAGTTTTATTAAAGTAAATGTGACTACATGGGTGCTTAAATGCAGAGAACCAGGAATTATATGATGGTCATTTGTTGCACTCACAGGATCAAATGGGTAATAATTCTAGCATCAATGCAGTTCTCTTCATATTTGAAATGTTTCCCAAACACTGTCTAATTAGAGAAGCCTAATGTCAATTTAATTAGTCAGTCCACTCTGTGTGATTAATAAGTGTTTTATAAATAACTCTTGCACTGAAAAAAGACAAAAAGACATCAATACTGGGACTAGAACTCAAGATAAAAGTCAACAGCATCACTCCCTCTTCTGCCTCCCTTCTATCACTGTAGCAAGAATCTAAATGCAACCCATTTAGAAATGAAACTGAGTTGCTTCTGAGCCTGGAAAAGCCCGATATAACCATCAGGCACTTCATGGCAATTCTCCAACACATCCTATCAACCACCCCTAAAATCTGCTATTGGATTAAACTAATGTGTCTGGCTCCACATTTAGAGCTCTTCAGTAGCTTCCCAAAGACATCTGTCATGACTGTAACTAGCTACACTTGTCTGTAACCTACCTCTAGATACAACTCTACCTCTTTACCCGTGCCAAGCATTTATCCTACTACCATTGTTTAATAACGTATGGGACTCCAGGAACCACATTGTGTAGTACATTGTGCTAAGCTTCTCTCTGAAATACACAGAATTAGTGAAATGACAATTTCATTGTCAGCATATATATATATACAGACACTGATATAATGATCCCTACTTCTATTTGAAATGTTATTACTACATTATAAAAGATTAACAGTAAGAAAAAATATGTCTGATAAGTAAAACTAACCAAGCAAAATCCCCAAAACAAGCAAAACCCCAACACTATGCTGAAAAAGACCCACCTAAACCTCATAAACAAGACATAAAGTGCTGAAAACTTATCAAGAAAAAAATCCCTGTCTGTTATCATCTAGCTCTATAAGAAAGCTAGCAAAATGAAAATGGCATCTATTTCAATGCATGCAGAGGAAAAAGAAGAGGTACAAACCATTTTTTAATACCTCAGGACTGTACTAAATTGGGTTACTCCAGATATGGCTGAGTGCTTGCAGGGACCCCACTGGAGCAACAGATACAAAGCTGCTGGAGGTGATGTTATTAGACAATTTTGGGACATCCATTCAGAGAAACCCCTGTAAAGCAAAGGTTTTTGGTTATTTGTATCAGCTCAGCAAATCAGGTCAGCTTCCCATATGAGATCCTGACGAGGTAAGATTTGAAATAGATTAGGGCACGTTGCTATGCCTTTCAAAGCTTAACTGGAAATGCAAGCTGGCTCATTTGAAGCAAATCTTGAAGGCAAGGTAAACAAAAGTCTTACAGTTAGGATGTGGTTTGAAATTTGCAGCTATGAGGGAAGATTATGTAAGAAAACAAATGTGGAAATTAAGCTGCAGACTTTTCCTTTCTGAATGGTGAGGGGATATAGTGGCACAGAAGTGCCAGGAATGACTAAGTCAATTGTTCACTATTTTGTGGCCTACAAATTGGAACATTTGGAGAAAGCTTCTCTGACTACATCTGTGATGAAAAGCTATGGCTTCTAATTGATTAACATTATTCTGCTTCAGGCCCCTCATCAGAAACATAAAATGGTGTTAATGAGAGGTGGCATTAAATATTATGCAAATTAGATTTCATGTCCACAAATGTATGGTACTTGAAATATGGCAAGGGTAGCTTTCATATTCTCTTGCTACACTTACAGAATACAGTGTTCAGACAAGTCATACATATTTACGTGGAATGAAACAGCTCAATGTAGATATACCAGCATAGCTCTGGAAGAAGCACAGAAGCAATACTGTGACACTCTGCTCTACCAGGCTCATTTCACACTTAGAAAGCTATACTGCTTCCGATTTGAAAAACAGATTCCTATTTCTACAGCAAGCTCAAATTTATATAGTAGTGTTACCAAAGCAAACCAAAGGCTGACCTGAACTGAAATGTCAGCAAATACCAAAACTCTCTGGATTTTTTCTTAATTTAAAATGTAAAAGTGGGACAGAATACAGCTATTCTCATGAAAGTGCTCTAAAAAAATAGCTATTGCTGGTAAGAGCCTCTAACTTGTTAAGTTTTTTTTTTTTCATTTGGGCTTGACTATAGATTGGAAAAACTTGTCCATTCACTGGAAGAAAATTCTTGTCCTCCTATGGGTTTCCTTGTAAATTACTCAGTTAATTAGGTTATTTGTGATGGGTAGAGGTACATATTTCTTGGAAATACTTTGTTTCCAAATGTATTTTGACATTCTGGATTGAATGAAGCCCTCGGTTATTTTCTGTGGAGCCCATTATAAAATTCAGCACATGTCCGTCATCAACCACAACCAAAATAGAAAACGGCCAGAAAAACAGTTTGTTTTTCCTAAGAAATGTTAAAATGTTAGGTGTGATAGTCATTAAGTCTCCTGATGTAGAGGAAATAATAACAATGAAGTTTTTGTTTGCTGGGGGGAGTGGCAGGAATCATGAGGCTGTACAAAAAACCATAATCTCTTACTGGAATGTATCTTTGGACAGTGCTAGGAATTGCTTACTCATGCTGAGCTGCCCCTGGGAGTCATAAAAGACTTTTGTTGTGGTCACATGCTTGCAGTCACCATGGTGTAGTACCTTTATCAAAGTCACTAGGGGAATAAAAGCATTGTGCTTTTTAAAGCAGGGCTTGTAATATGAAATAGAGTTGCTTCATTTTCTGCAGAATAATGAGCTCACAGAAACCCTTAGCAGTGTTCATTTGAATATGGTCATCACCCTCTTTACTGCCTTATTTTACACTTTAAAAGGCTGAATTACAATGCACCTATCCTTAATAAATAAAATATTAGAAAACACTCTTTAAAACATAGAATATGGCTTATCTATCTAGGCCTTTTTATTTTCTTTGAAGGTTAAAACTGACAATGCAATTCATTGCATTCTATTATACAATAGATTAAAAATTATTCAGATTAAACATCTAGCAGGAGGACAAGGACTCTTTCCTTATGGAATTATCATTCACCCTATATTTTAGATGAATTTATTTATTGTTTTATGGAATTTCATTCAGTGTCCCAAAAGCTAACAGCAAAGTGTTTACAAACACTGAAACAGAGTTAAGCCTAACTTTACTTCTGGGGGTGCAAGCAGGACTTTAGGTAAAAAGTAGGGAGCACTAGAGATAAATTTCCAGTTATTACATCATCATTTCTCAGTGATCATGGAGGTGAAGGCAAATTTTCTCTGCCAGATACAAAGTGCTTGTAGAAACTTATTCACAATTATGCATCATGCTGAGTTACAGAGACCTGAATGAAAATCCTACATATAAACATTCCTGAATCCCTATGCTACAAGCAAAAATGGAGTCTGGCCAAGTGTTAGAAATAATAAAATAAGTAGAGATTCAGCAGCAGCAAGTTTGACCTGGTACTGTGTGACCCCATTTAAAAGTTGTGAAATACTGTGTGCAGCCTGCAAAATCTTTTTTCAGTCGAATAATTTATCAATTTTATAATGTAGCTCTTAACCCTAAGCAGGCATTGGAAAGAAAGTCCATACTAAAGCCTGGTGCACAGGTGAGTGTTATCCCAGTTGGATGGTTCCTAATATTCAACAGCCTGAATATCTATCTCTGCATACAGTGATCCCATTACAGACATACTCTGAAACCAAAGTAGCATTATTATAAGAGTCCACCAATTGCCAATGTAGCAGACTTTCTCATGTAAATAATTCTTCTAAACGCTTATAAATGCCTGCAATGTTTCTGGAAAACAGAAATAGAGGTGAGTGCTTATAGATCCTTGTGTAAATTCCAATAAATAGAAGTAAGGGGATAAAAATATCAAATTAGACCCCCTACAGCAGAGTTGTAACTAGGGAGACATAGGTCATCTTTCTGGTTTTGAAATCTCTGCAGCTGTTTATAGTCAGACAACCGTATGTGTTCTTTTAGCACAAATCATGTGCAAAAGATTTAAAGTGATGAAATTTTTATTAGTATTGAGAAGTAGGTGTAGGAAAGGGAAATTAAAATAAATTTTATCCTACTTCTGCTTGCTTCATTTTAATCCTTGACATAACATTTTCTTAAATTTTAGCTCTTACACATCCACAGATAGACTGCAAATAGACATAAACCAGAGAGATTTTACAGCATCATTTTAAACCTAGCTCAGCATATATACTGGTACTAAAAGGCATAGAGCAACTGCATCATTTCTAATCATATATTGCAAAGGCATACGTATTCCTCCCTGAGAAGAAATATACTCACTAGTAAAGGAATGATGATTAAGATAAAACCATAATTTTTTTATTGATTAGAGATTGCTCTCAATATTAGAATAATAGGATGAATTAGTGCTGCAGCATCATAAAGTCAGAGCTAGCCAAATACAAGTGGGAGTATTTCTGGCACCATCTCTGATAGCCACGTCTGCCTGAAGGCTATCAGATTAATATGTAATTAAACAAATATGGTCCCTAACTGATCTGAATTTTTTTTTGTTAAAGAATAAGAAATATGGAATGAGTCTAGCTCTTTGATCTAAGAGAAAGGTTTCTGCCTCAAGTAGAATTTATGGTTTATGTACTGATTATGAGCAGTTGTTTCAAACAGTCTGAATTTTGTTCCATCAAAATCCATGTTCACCTGGATTAAGTATTCCTTGGTGCAGGACAATTAAAATGATAAAAGAAAGTAGTCACTAGGTATCCTGATTAGCTGCTAGAGATTTGAAACCATAGCATGTTCCTGGCATAAGATCAAGTGTCACATATTGGATGCTCATCACATGTGAAATACCAGGATGCCAACTGCTTTTCATTTAGCAGAGCAACTCATTGGCTCTCTCCCAGCAACTGGCTGGTACCCATTCAAAATTCACAGGTTGATGTGACTGTGATCTCAGCAATCTTTTCTTCTTCATTTTACTTCATTTTTTGTTCATGGCTTTTTCTACCTCTCCCTTCTTATTTCAGTGATTATTACTAATTTTCTTTTTTCCTTTATGTGCATGCACCTTTGTTGTGGTTTAAACACAGCCACGCAGCTTGTTCATTCACTCAACCCCCCCTTTCTTGCCCTCCCCCTGCTCCCAGAGAGAAGGGGAGGAGAATCAAAAGAATGCAACTCCCACAGGTTGAGATAAGAACAGTTTAGTAACTAAGGTATAACACAAATCACTGCTGCTACCACCAATAATAATAATGATAAAGGAAATAACAAGGGAAGAGAATACAGCATCTCACCAACCACCAACAGATAACTCACGACACCCCACCNCCAATAATAATAATGATAAAGGAAATAACAAGGGAAGAGAATACAGCACCTCACTACTCACCAACAGATAACTCACCCCAACCCACCCAATCGAGCACCAACTGATACCTAGTCCAACTCCACAGTGCCATAACCTTTACCGGGTAACTCTCAGTTACATCCTGGGCATGACGTGCTGTGGTATGGAATACCTCTTTGGCCAGTTTGGGTCAGGTGTCCTGTCTCTGCTTCCTCCTAGCTTCCCCTCCTCCCTGGCAGAGCATGAGCATCAGAAAGTCCTTGGTCAGACTAAACATTTGAGCAGTAAGTAAAAACTTTGCTGTCATCAGTGCTGTTCCCAGGCCAAAAGTCAAAAACACAGTGCTGCACCAGCTCCTAAGAACAAAAAATGACTGCTATTGCTGAACCCAAGACAGCCTTCTACCCTCCTGTATTCTTGGGGTTTTTTTACCTTTCCTGTTTTTTTCTCTCTTCTACTTTTTAAAATTTTATGTGTTTTTCTTCCTTGTTCCTTTCTCTCCCCTTCACTTGCTTCTTAAGTTTTGCTGCCTCCCTCTCTCAATTTCTACTTCCCTTGAAATCAATCCAATACCCACAAAATATATTAAACATATATTGTCAATATGTGTGAAATATACTTGTCATCTGGATAGAGTGCTGTGATATGTTTTTGGTTTAAAACCAACTACTGTAAACATCATGGATTTTGGGGTTTTAATCTTTCTGGTCATTAGTCTTTGCTCCTGTGTTAAGAATGAACTGCCAAATTACAGAGTACAATCACTGCTGACTTATCCTTACTCCCCAGGGTTATGTGCTAGTTTTCTTAATTCTATTTTAAAGAAAAGCCTTATACTTTTATTGCAGTCATTGCCGCATTGAGGTATTTAATATCATTTTGCATAAGGTAAACATAAAAGCTAATCCAGATTCACATGTAATTTGTTTTCAGCACAGACTGGAGTTACCCAAACCCAATCAAGTACATTTGAATGCTGTACTTCAGTATATCTTTTGCAATTGCCACTGTAACTTTCATATATTCTAACTATGGTAGCTGCAGTTCTACTACCTATCTATAGCAAAAATTCCTGTCTTCTCTGGCCCTAGGAAGTCATAAAATAATTGCATTGTTCTAGAATTACACACACCATTTTAATAATATAGTTATGTGATACCCACCATATTTCTCATAGCAGTTACTTTTAGACCATTGTATTATATGCTTTCTCAGTAAGCTTTCTTTGCATTATTCAATAAATACTGATTCCTTGAAGCTATGTGATTAATGAGTTAAACAATGCACTATGAGGAATGGGGCTGATCCTTAAGGAGCCATAGCTCATGATTTCCTGCTTGAACAAATCCACTGGGGATTCTTATTAAAGTCTTATTCATGTAAGCTTTATAGAACTGATCATGTGAACCCTAAATTTTCTGAGGGCCATTTTCTACTATTCTCACAGCTATCAGAAGTCATTATTAGGCGGTTTGGAAATATCATGCCTAAGGTCTCAATAACAATCAAGTTTCTGGAAGTCTGAGAAGTAGCAAGCTACAAGAGAGACAAGATGTTTACTTCTGAGAATGGACGGTACTTGATGGCGTTTTTAGAGAGGCACATTTCTAGAATCCCTTGAATTTCTATAGGGCAGAATGTTGGTGCGTTTGTGCCAACAAACCCTCCCTGGACTCATGTACAACATGAACCATTTATTATTATAATTTTTTTACAAAGTATATCATCTATTTTCATGAGTGCCCTCTTAAGTGGCCATGATTTACCTTAACAATGTTGTTTTAACATGAGGTAATTTCTGTCCTGGACCTTCTGTGTATTTAGTGGCAGCATGTTTTATCAGCTGATGTACTCTTGTGTGCAAGTATATCTGCACAATACATGTATTACATCATGAGAAGAAATGTACAGCAAACTGTTCAGCACCCTTTTCATTCTACTTCTCAAAGCCTGAATATCATACTGAAACATCCAAGATAATGAGTTTTTCAGAATAATAATATTAATAGTCTTCAAACTAAAGTCTTTGGAGAAACACAGATAAAAAAAGTTGACCTAAATTACAACTTTCTTTCCTATGGCACTATTGTTTGGCCACAGCTAGAGTGGTAACAAATTTAGGACAGTAAACTACAATTACCCCACACCTCCAAAAACTGTTCATCTCATCTACTGTTACCATCAAAGACTTCAGGAAGGCCATTCTGTAGGAGGCTTTTGTTCAGAAGAAATATCTAAATTTACTGTTGCATCCTGCTATTGCCTCTTACATGATTATTGCCTTTTAGCTCTAGCAAATTAAATGGTGGGTTAAATACTAAATAAAATTTCTTACAGGACCTAATATTGCTTCTCCTTCACCTGGAAGTGAGATATGCGTGTTCAAAATTGTCCTGACCTTATGTATAATAACTTCCAAGCCTTGATAGTGACTGAAGCAAATAACTCCTACTCAATCATGAAAACTTTAAAAAAGAGAAGATGGTATCTGTGAAAGAGTTGGCTCCACTATTCCTCTCTTGTCTGAACAGTGAGAGGAAGAAGAGGGGAAAAAATAAAGTAGTAGATATTGTAAAGGCTTGTCGCAAAAATGCTTCATATATGAATGAGCAAAAGGAGTTCAAGACCAGTAGTAAAAAAAAAAAAAAAAAACCCAAACCAAAAAAAGCAGTAGGAAAAAGATTATGTATATTAGCCACTTAGTTTCAACATCTACAAAATAGATGGCTATATTTGAATTAGTCATCCTTGTCTCCCTTTATAGTAACTCACTGGAGAAAAATAGGAACTTCTAAGTTATAATTCATGTGATCTATTTTTAGGCTTCTACATAAGGATGAGAATAAAATATGACAGAAATTCCCTATTTTTATCTTTTGACTATAAAGGGAGTCCTGACAGCCACATTTCAGATGATTATGCCTATACTGTAAATGTCTAATATCATGTGGTATCAGTACATAGTAGTGGAAGAGGTGGAACATTACATAAATGGCAACTTTCTTGGAATAAGAGGATAATTAAGGTAACAGAGAGGTGGGAGAAAAAAAAAAAAAAAGGAGGGGGAGGGCTGAAGAAAAGATTTCTGCAGACACAGACATACAAAAGAACTTGAGCAGATGGTGGTGGAAGATCAGCCAGAACTCTATGTACATACATAGCCGAAAGAATGTGCAGATCAGCCCTCCTTCGTTTTCCAGAACACAAGTATTGAATCAGAGCAGAGCTGTCATTCTGCTAATGAATTAATAGATCTACTGTTAAAAAAGCAAACAAAACAAAACAAACTACTGTCAGAATTTTTCATCCTTATTGCAGGTTATAAAAAAGTTCTGATTGCTTCCGATTCAGGACTGCAAGTAAAGATCTGTAAGCAGTTACATGCAGTTTCTTATAGGGAATCATATTCTAATCAAATTCAAGACTGTAGTATTCCCAGCAAATGCAACTTGCAGCTATTTTAGTTCAAGGAGAATGCTTGCCAGTAAGAAATTGCACCTCTGATACTGAAATAGTCACAGAAATCAAGAACCCTAATGCAACAATTACAGGAATGGAAAAAGAATCAAACCATTTTCTGCTCTAAGAAACATGTGCCAATATTTGCACAATGTACCAATATTTTCTTGCTATTTTCACTGCAAACTTCAAATTTGTAAATTAAAGAACTCTGCCTTGCTGCAGCTGAACCCTTATCTATTTGTGCAGCTAATTCCTAATCTATCATAATTTTTAAAGCTGTTTATTTTCCTATGAATGATGTTAATGAGGTAAGGTGAGGCTGTTTCCTCAGCATTCATCCCTGACATTATTTCCTGAAAGCACTGAGAAATGGCCAAACACAAGTGTAATGAGGACACATCTAAGGAAAAGAATACTGAAAAGGAAGTAGAGTGAAAGAGGAAAGGGTAATTCAAGGCAGAGAAAGGTAGATTATGTCAAATACCTTGTCCTTTCTTACAGTCAAGGCATATCCTGAAGACCTAAACCAAAGGTATTATTATATTTCAATAACCTCTTTTGTTGTCAGCATAAGACATCATCTGGCTATACACCCAAGTTCCACTGCTTTTCAGTGCTTTGTTGTGAGCACTACTGGTGCTCTGTCCTTGAAGATAAGAAAATGTCATCCAATCTACTTACTGAACAGCTTACTTTAATATATGAAATCTCAGCATTAAGTCTATTCTTGCTTTGTTGCTGACTTGTAGGTGGTATGCTCTTTTACTTACCCAAGAGTTGTTTTCTTCCACAAGGAATGACAAGAATGACAAAAGCAATATGAAAGTGTCATTGAAAAAGTACAGAATTACTGATTTACACAATAAACCATGAATGGACTTGCACTGAGTTCAGCTCCCAGATACCTAAAATCCAGTTAAAGCATGTTATTTCCAAACAGAGTACATGAGCTAGAGGTAAGATTAGCTATCATCTTCTCCCCTTGCAGGTCAACTATTTCCAACTACTGTAGTCCACAGTCTCCCCTTTCAAAGAAAAATGCACTATACAATATCCAATCTGATTCTGTTTTAGCAGAGCATATATAATTCATATTTTCAGTCTACCATATGTGATCAGTGATGGTTAAATGGATGAAAGAATATGTGAATAACTTTAATGCACTGAATGAAATGGTATTGTGTAATACACAGTGCAATGACAAATCATTTCAGAAAACAAGCAGACATTATATTTTCCAGTGTGTACTGGAAAATATAACCTTTCATGTTTCAATTCACATCAGAACAGGATTAAAACTTAAGGTTGAGTATAAATTCTGCAAATAAAACTGTCCAGTTATGTCCAGACATGGCCATATATTTTACTACATATATTCAAAATTACTTCAGAATCTCTTTTGATTTCCTTCTTTCTTTTATTTAAAGGAAATCAACCATTATATTATATTCTTTTAAATAAGTGGTTCTTAGCCATCTGAATCTGCTGATCTGTATTTTCTGTAGTATTTTCTTGGTACTACATACTATAATGGCTTCTGAGGAAGTTTTTATTCTACAGCATACACTGATAACCTTCCCAGAAACTCAAATGTACTTTACACTAGCATTAATGTTCTCTGTCAAACAAACTAATGGTTTATAATTGGAATGAATTCACAAAATATCACTGTGTTTGGCTGTAATTGACTCTTCTGTTCACATCATCAGCTGAGAGGTTAAGGACAGATTGAAGACTGAAACTATCCTTTAATTTCTGTAAGATGCTTCCTACAAGTCAGAGTTCAAGTGCATGAGCAGAGTAAGACAGGAATCTAGGTGATAAACAGAGAACTCAAGACTGTGATTTCTTTTTCAAATAATTCTGCAAAAATTATTTTCTCCCGGGCCTTCCCAGCAAGAAAAACCCTTCTATGCCTCCAGAAATGCTTAAAATATTCTAGTTTTTTACAGGAGATGAAGATTCATTGTGGAAAATTAAATTATGTAAGGTTTACTTTATTTTTATCAAAAAACTATACGTGTATGTATGTTCAAATCCTGAGGATCATCCTTCCAGTGGCCAAAAGGTTTTATTCTGCCCAAAATCAAACCAAAACTTCCAGTGTGAAGTATTACCTATATACAGAAATTAAAATAGAGGTCTTTCCTTTAAAATCTTGTTTTAAATAATTGAGCTGTTTGTTATGTTATGCTGTGATGTTATGTTATGTTATGTTATTGTATGTTATGTTATGTTGTTTGTTATGTTATGTTATGTTATGTTTGTTAAAGGCATGAAGTTGCAATTTAACACTGCAATATAAATCACAGTTTGAGTGGTGTGGGATTTCAGTTCATGATCCCCAATTCATGAGCCATTTGTTTCAGTAAATCTTGATCTATCAGTTCATAAGTGCCATGATGTTCCACTACAAAGCATTGTCAAAGGGTTTGTGGAAACACCCATAAAAGCGGCAAAAAATCTGATTATCCTTAAGGGTTCATAGATCCCTACTTGTGATGTTGTTCTGTGTACTTTTCATTGTCTTCATAGTCCCGTGTTCTATTACATACTTGTCCTGGGTTCAGCAATTGCGGTCAGTTTTTCTCTTCCTTAGTAGCTGGTGTTTTGACTTAACCCGGGAACAAGGCTGATAAGACCAATGGTTTTGGTTGTTGCTAAGCAGTGTTTGCCCTGACCAAGGTCTTTGTGAGCCTCATGCTCTCCCAGGGAGGAGGAGAGGCCAGGAGGAAGCAGAGACAGGACCCAAACTGACCAAAGAGGTATTCCATACCATAGCACATCATGCACAGGATGTAACGGGCAGTTACCTGGAAGGGCTAGTTCTCTCGGGGTGGTTGGAAGACGTGGTCGGTCAGCACTTGGTTAGGTTGGAGTGTCATGAGTTTTCTGTTGGTGGTTGGTGAGATGCTGCATTCTTTTCCCTTGTTGTTTCCTTTATCGTTACTATTATTGGTGGTAGCAGCAGTGATTTGTGTTATACCTTAGTTACTAAACTGTTCTTATCTCAATCTGTGGGAGTTGCATTCTTTTGATTCTCCCCCCATCCCTCCGGANTATACCTACTAAACTGTTCTTATCTCAATCTGTGGGAGTTGCATTCTTTTGATTCTCCCCCCATCCCTCCGGAAGCAAGGGAGGGCAAGAAAGGGGGGTTGAGTGAGTGAATGAGCTGTGTGGTTGGGTTTAAACTACGACAATATTGTACTTCACTGTGTGGTTATTTATCAAGGAAAATGTAAATATTACCATTATATAGTAATTTTTTTCCATGTGGTCATTTTTTTTTTTTCTACAGTACCTGTAATTAACACAGAATTACATATGATTAGATTATACTAGAACAGGTATCTTCACAACAGGTGAATAATGTTCAACACAAGCAGAAGAAAATACAGGTTTCATATTCAAAATCACATATAACTAAAAAGGAGAGGAGGAAGGCATAAACAAATTCTAGGAAGATGATGCTGAGTTTGTCACCAGTGATGTCTGGAGACAAAGAGAAAATTAGGAATTAGGAACAAATTAACCATAGAAAACATTCTCCAAGGGAATTACCAAAGCTATAAAGAAAGACTAACTCCTTGGAAAGAAAAAAATGGCTACAAGATGTGAAAGGGATCGTGGTTAACAACAACTATGATTGATAAATTTCATGCAAAGAAGAAACAATCAATATGCTAGGAGAGTTTAAGCTACCTGCTTATGTTTCTAGCTTACTAGAATGCACACCAGAATGCTTTTTCCCTGATTCAAAAGACTTCTGCCAGAAAAGCTGTAAACTAGATCTATTTTTAGTTGTGGGTAGTAACAGTAATTTCATGATGGATATCTGTACTTGCTAATTGCATCTTTCATGTTGCACTATCTCCCTTAACATTGCCATTGACAAGCAGATAAACAGACAATGAAGGGTACTGAAAATTGGCTGAATTGCAAGCCCAAAGAGTTGTGATAGAAGGTACAAAATCCAGTTGACCTATCACAGGTAGCATACCCCAGGAATCAATAATGGGCCCAGGATAGATTAACAACTTCATTAATGACCCTGACAATGAGGCAGAGATAAAGAAGGCTAATGGATTGCATTAGGAAGAGTGGTTCCAGCAGGTCATAGAATCATAGAATCAATCATAGAATCATAGAATAGTTAGGGTTGGAAAGGACATTAAGATCATCTAGTTCCAATCCCCCTACCATAAGCAGGGACACCTCACACTAAACTGTGCCACCCAAGGCTTCATCCAACCTGGCCTTGAACACTGCCAGGGATGGAGCACTCACAACCTCCCTGGGCAACCCATTCCAGTGCCTCAACACCCTAACAGGAAAGAATTTCTTCCTTAGATCCAATCAACTTCTCCTGTTTAAGTTTNCACTCACAACTGGGCAACCCATTCCAGTGCCTCAACACCCTAACAGGAAAGAATTTCTTCCTTAGATCCAATCAACTTCTCCTGTTTAAGTTTTAACCCATTACCCCTTGTCCTGTCACTACAGTGCCTAATGAAGCCAGCATCCCTATAGGCCTCATAAAGTAAGTTGTCAGGAGTGGGATCAAGGGATGTGATCCTTCCACTCTAATCAGCATCAATAAGACACATCTAGACTAGTGTGTTCAGTTCTGGGCTTCCCAGTAGAAGAAATATATGGAGCAACTGGTGACAGTCCAGCAAAAGGCCCCTGAGACGATTAGATTGGAGCATCTGCTCTGGTGTGCAGTCTTCCTTGGGCTGCAGTGTGGATGTCTGCTTTGATGTGGTCCTCTCTGGATTTCAGGGTGTCAACCTGTTTCACTATGGTTTTCTCCTGGGGCCACTGGCAAGTATCTGCTCTGGTGGCTGGATCACCTCCTCCTCCTCCTGTGGCTTTGGTATCTTCAGGGCTGTTTCACATATTTGCACTCTTCTCTCACAACTGTTGCAGTGTTTTCTACCCTTTCTCAAACATCACAGAGGAGTGACCAGCATCACTGATGTGCTCACCTTTGGTCACTGGTGGGTCCATCTTGAAACTGACTGGAAATATCTCTGTCTAACATGGGGGCAGCTCCTGGTGTCTTCATACAGAAGTCACACCTGCAGTACCCCTGCTACAAAAACTGCCACATAAACCCAGTACAGGGGCACTGACAATTCTTCAGTAACATACTCCAACACTGATCTGTCCATGTCAGAAGAGACGCTTGGCGTTCCATTTAGTAACATCAGACCATACTGCAGCACTGCATCTATAACTCATCAGCTCCCTCCTTCTTCATCCCACCACTCGATACATGGAAGCTGTTTCAACAGTGATATCATATTTATTTCCATATTCTTTGTTCTACAGCAGACAGAAATTTGTGTTGGGACACTTAGGTTGACCGGCTGGCTGGCTGGCTCGGTCCACCAGGGCAGTGGGAATCCCAGTTGCTCATGCAGTATGTCCAGTCTGACTGGCTACCAGATGGTTTATGTACACAGACTGAATTCAATCATTCTTCACACCATCAAGCCACTGCCATCTTGTGCAAATCTGCACTATGTTGCTTAATTTTCACACATTTTATTTCAAGTGTCTTATCACTTTTGTCCAGCAATGTACATAAACATTCATAACTGTAAGACCAGGATCAATTGAGTTTCCTAAATAGGACTATTCATATTTTAAAACATACACATATATTTGTATCAAAGTCCAAATGTTTCAGCTATTCTTCTTAAGATCATTTTTGGATTGGATCAAATCATGTTCTCATGAGTCTCATGAGTAATCATATAATCACGAATCATGCAGTCAACAAAACAGGACAAATCATCAGCTTTATTTGTTATGCAGACAGATCATCTGACTAGCTCTAGATGTTTCTGAATGAATAACTGATTCTTGCCCACTAGCTGGTGTTGCTACCCAGTCTGGGATTTTGCATTTATAGTCTTCTTGACTTAACTATAAAGGCTATTCTACCTGATCATGTCTTAGGAATAAAAGTGTATCTATCTTGTAAAACAGCAAGGGACTTGATACTTTTTGCATTTAAACCACTAGGGGAAAAAAAAAAAAAAAAAAAAAAAAAAAAAAAAAAAAAAA